>OY757552.1:899291-932290 GCA_963584105.1 Alviniconcha strummeri
TTAAAACAAAAGAACCCGTCGGAAGGGAGTGATGTAAGATCCTCCAAAAAGAGAGAACAGCAAATCCGCCAGCAACCACAATGCTAGCTGTTGCCCAGTGACAGATGTCTTGTTTGTGAAAAGACTTGAATACAAGAAAACAACATGTTGAAAACATTAGTCAAATGTGTGTCAAAAACAGCTGAGGAGAAGCTCATTACCATGCCACCTGTCAGAGAGACTACACTCGAGAGGATGACAGACACCAGGAAACCATCAAAGACACTAAAACCATTGAAGAGCAAGCTTCCAACAAGACCATATAAACATTATTTTCAGTACATCGTTCAGTATGTTATGGGCAGAATCGTTTAGAGATAAAGAGATTACCACGTTAAGGAAAAATTATGAAACTGGAACATTCCATGCATCTTCTCTGTGGAGGTAAATAAGTGATAGATGTCAACAAAATGTGTCAACACACCTCATCCTTGTTGAACAGTCACAATGCCTCCATGCTGAGATGCAATGATAATGCACATCGAAAGGGCCAGTTTTCAAGCACTCTTGATATTCCGCGGTTAAGGCAACTAAAACCATTCCTCGAGCAGATGGTCATGGCTTGCATACTGTGAATGGAAAAGTGGGAGGTATACTGGACAGACTGTTTTTTCATGCCACAAGACCTGGTTGAAATCCAGGTGGAGCAACCCCAAAAGGAAGATAACTATCAAGAATACACAGAGCTTGAGAATCTTGATGGCTTCAGGTTTGAGGCTGACATATATGTCTAAGCTGGACATGCATTCAGTGACACTCAAAGTAAGGGACAATCAGGTTTGGCAACCTTCTATGGCACAGGCTTTGGTATCTTTGGCTGGGAAAAATACACCCAAGCTATAATGATAAGCAGTAAGAAATAAAGAGAGTAATGCGTTTATTTTAATTTTTAATTTTTATCAGATAACTATTTCAGAAAGTCAATAATGATTTGTCAAATCATTGACAGTGTGGACAATCACTTTGGTGAATATCTTTGACATGTCCTAGTTGTTCGTTTGTATTCTTGGCATAAAAGCAAAGAGCCTGCTGACTGCAAGCTGATACATGAAACTGTCTAGCATGCTGAATTAAGCCAAACCAGAGATGCGATCTGGTGGCATCAGGCTCCTAAACCTAAACTGTTTTACTGAGACATAACAAAGGCAAAGCTGGTAAGTTTTACATTATTATTAGTGATCGCTTTTATATAGCGCTATTCTCCGCTTTCGAGCAGACTCACTGCGCTCGCATGTGATTCTACATGAGTGAATAGCTTTTTATAGCACGTTTCTGAATATCCACCGAAGTGGTGTACTTACAGTGCTGGCATGGCTGGTGCCACGTGAAACTGCTGCCATCTCGGCGCGTTCTGTGTACACCATACAACCATGCACCATGTCACTTCATGTAAAGCCACATACGTAAGGTGTATTGGCGGAATGACCGGGGTCTTTTACGTGCTACTGCAGTAACACGGGGGTGGAACGGATACCGAAATAAGAGTCAGCACAGAAAGCTGACCCTGGAGAATAAAATTCTCCCGCCGCTCCTGCAGAGATTCGAACCCGCGACCTTTTGATCACGAGTCCGGCGCTCTAACCACTGAGCTATCCCCGCCCTTGTACATACATCGGGCATGTTTCTGGCCTATCTTCCATGGGGTATAGAGTACTGTGAAACTGATTTCAAGTTAAATGGAGGTAGACCAGTGAATAAGACAGCACCTGTAGCGGTATTGTGGAAGTAGTTTATTGAGATTTGAACATATGTGCATTTTTGTAAAAGGTTGCTTAACTTTTGAACTTGAGTATATTCTATTCCATGACGTCATCCATTAATGCGGGTGTTAATCAAACATTCTCTGTGACTCTTTCAGTCGCCATGATATATTTGGTGGTAAATGAAGCACTTTTGTTCAATATTTTTACACGAGCATTGTAGAAAATTATGCAACGTGACATTTTTTCTTTTTTAATCTTCATTAATCCCACACGCGTCATTCAGGCCACCATACCTGGGTAAGACAACAGCAGCCGCAAGAGCAGTGCTACCCATTGATACCAGCATGTGCAGTATTTCTGTGTGTCCAAAGAATGGTATAGCTGCCTGTTGTTTGGGACTTGTAAGGGACACGCCCATTTTAATAGATGCCATTAAGCTGCTATGTACCATCTCAGATAATCCCTGAAAGCAGAATAGTTCATCTTGCAGACAAGCAGATATTGAAAAGACACATACTGAGCTATCCAAAAATCATTGTCTCCAAAAATCACCCCCCCGGGGGGGGGGGGGGGGGGGGAGGGGGGTTCGATACCTGGCCCATGGACTATTTTTGATTGGGTGGGGTTTTTATGGCCCAATTATCTAAGGTGTTAAAAGTTGTGTGCTGGGCCGGCAGCGTCCGTCCCTAATAGGCCATCTCGCCTCCGTGGACGTTAAGCAACATGAAAGCAAACCGGCAGCGTCCCTTTCCCCCCAGTGTCCCTGCAGAGGCAGGTTGTTTATTAACTGTTGCGGCCGGTGTTCATCTCAGTGGTGAGCCTGTAAGTAGTTATTTTTCTATGGCTTGTTGTTCTGTTGTTTCTTATTGATGTAAATAATGTATGTTTATAATGTTACCATGTTCACAACGTGCCTTGATTTTGGTTCTTGAACGTGGGTAATTTCGGCGCTAGATTGCCGCCTGGTTGCAGCCGCTATGGCGTCAGAGTACCTTGGTTGTGCGTTCGAATGTTAAGCCTTTATGCCACAGGATGACCGGTGTTTCCAAAATGTATGCAGCTAACCCTGGTTAGCTGATATGTAGCTAGTATGTTATGCTGCCATGGTTGGATGTTCAGTTTGAGTGATGCTTTGCCGATGCAAAGTTATCCCTGTAAAGTATGGGTACTTTGTCAGTGCGGCGTAACTTCTTTGTTTGGTTTCCTACCGATCTATGTTTCTACATGAAATCGGTGGTAAATCATGGCTAACACTTTAAAGATGTTGACTTCATAGATGTGGAATGTTCAGTTTACTAGTTGAATATGGTGTAGTACATAGGGGTGATTGTATAAACTGTGAGACATGTTATTTCTGTTTTGATCCGGCTTTTGTATGGCCGAGTCTTAGGCGCGCAGACTTTCACTCTACTTAGCTTGTAAACCCTTTCCGGGTCTTTGTGCGTGTACCCGAACTGGCCGGCGATGCGCGTCAGTGGTGGCAATTATGTCTTTGTCTCTGTTCACTAACCGAGCAGACAGGCGCAGCCAGATCAGCAGTTTAGATTCTTGATGCCCTACCCGCGTCAGTAAGACGCTTGACGTTGTTCACAGCCGGATATGCTCTGCTAGTCAGTAACAGTAACATGCTGTAACGCTTTGAGTAACGAGGCTGGAGCCGGTCAGTTTATGACTGACTTCCTCCCGCTTACGGCATGGTCCCAAATGCCACCCGTGTCACTCTCCATCTCGTTGTGTGCTTAAGTGGAACTGCTATAACGATTATCTCACTCTTTCCTGTTTAGTTAAGAATGAGCTTGGTAATTCGCATTCTTCACTGTTACTTTATTGTATACTATATTATCCTGGGAGTTCATCAGTTAATTGCTTGTCCCTAATATGCTTTTAGCATCTGAGGACATTAAGCAAAAACAGAACAGTTAATTACATAGTTCAAGAGCTGTGTGAGAGTCGAGGTGGACGTCCTGGGCTGTCTGTCCTAATGAGCCTTCTGGTTTCCGTGGACGTAAAGATTTATTGAACCGTGCTTCGGCATTGGTCACAACTTGTCCCTAATATGTCAACTGACATCTGAGGACATTAAGCATCACTTCACCACCACCAGTTAATTGACTGGCCGTCTCTTGTATACTCACCGTGACTGTGAGATACGGGTTTTAAGTGTAAGTCAAGCACACGATTTATGTGCTTGATAATTAATCCTTTTGTCACAGTTACCATCATGTGTTATAGTAACCTGCAGGTAAACTACATGGTTACTGTATTTATTAGATTAGTAATTGCTGTTGTTTAGACTTTACATTTGCTTTCATGTTCTAAATGTTTTGTTTGCTTGTGTCTTTTCCAACAGACTGTTTCCTGGTTGGTTGGTGTACAAATAAAAGTTATGTTATAGCAACCTCTGACTTGTGGCTCTTCATCCATGCTTCCAACCTGTTTCCCTCAACTCCCCATCCCCACTCCCCTACAAGTCTAACATAGTGTACCTTTGCCTCTCTCTTGTCATCAATCTAACATAATGTACCTTTGCCTCTCTCTTGTCATCAGTCTAACATAGTGTACCCTTGCCTCTCTCTTGTCATCAGTCTAACATAGTGTACCCTTGCCTCTCTCTTGTCATCAGTCTAACACAGTGTACCCTTGCCTCTCTCTTGTCATCAGTCTAACATAGTGTACCCTTGCCTCTCTCTTGTCATCAGTCTAACATAGTGTACCCTTGCCTCTCTCTTGTCATCAGTCTAACATAGTGTACCCTTGAGTCTCTCTTGTCATCAGTCTAACATAGTGTATCCTTGCTTCTCTGTTGTCACCAGTCTAATGTAGCATACCCTTGCATTTTTGTATTTTACATTTTTGTATTTTACTTTTCTGTCACTTCTGTTCCCAACCGTCCTAAAGGCTCTGTTAGGAAAAACCGGAGGCTGCCGTAACTATGTGCGCAACTGATTTGTCCAGAATAAATCTACAACAACGTCGAGTAGTGAGGCAATAGTGAGTAGTGATGCAGTCCATGTTTTGTGGTTAGTCACACACACACACACACACACACACACACACACACACACACACACACACACACACACACAAGCCGACAGGCGAACACAGTGCGACTGGACTAGACAGTGTTATTTACTGTGTCCAACGTCTCTGACGTAATGCCGCGGCATTCTATGTCAAAAATATCAAACACCAACAACAGATTTAACACATCAAATAGAAGCAGAACAGCAAAAGCAGACGCAAGGCACATACTGTGGCATAATAATCTGTAGTCTGTTTCGGAATCAGAGCGTTTGAGGATCAAGACAGCAGATAGTTATTTGAATTTTGTACAGCGCGGAGCTCTATTTTTATCCTAGAGGTTCGCGCTTTATAAACATTTCATTACCATTTTTACTGATGGACACAGATGGTGTGAAATGGAGCGGGTCCTTTCATTTCTTCATGCGACAAACGAATCCTAACTCTCTATTTGTTTAGTGCGCTCCATACTTGTCTGTCGCTGCCGCTCAGACTTTCCACTCTCACTTTGGTGCCGTGAGAATTGCAGTCGAGGACTGGTCCTACGTCCTTTAACCTCTGCAGAGCAGCCGTTTTTTCCAGAAGCGAAGGAGGAGGCGTACTTCGTGACGGTAACTGTAGTTCAAGAATCCCCAGATGAACGGGTGGGCAACGTCGGAAATGAAGAAAGAGATTTCGCCGAGATGGTAGAAGAACATTTCGTTGTCGGCTTTTCTGCACATAAAACAACACGGGCGAATGCTCAAGCGACTCAATATCAAAGGATTGTAATTGTCACTTGCTATTTAAGGCCAAGTCAACCCGTGTGGGTTATAATTAGCACAGCGAAACGGCCAGTGGGGAAAACAAGTTCTGCACTCAGCTCACTTCAACTTCCAGTTCACGGACCAACATCGTCGCGAGCTCAGTTTGTTCTCAAAATTGGTTTATGTTTCTTTCCGGTACTGTTCCGTGTTCTTACTCCAGTCAGTGCCTCAGTGTGCTCATCACAGGTAATACGTAGAACAGGCTTCGGATCACCGCCAATGAACAGATTACTGATGTTGAGCACCACACACACACACACACACACACACACACACACACACACACACACACACACACACACACACACACACACACACACGCACGCACGCACTCACACACACACACCCACGCAAGTACAGACACACACGCACGACGCACGCACGAACGCACACACACACACACACACACACACGTACGCACGCACGTACGCATATACACACATCACCTCCCCCCAACAAAATCTTTCAAAAAACGAAATTTCGTTTGTAATCCGTACAGGAATCGTTTTGCAGACAATATGCATACAAACATTGCAATCAATATTGTCATCTGTTCTGTTGGGTCTGTAGAAGTATTCTTGTGATATACACTCTCTCTCTCCTTCTCTCTTAGATGTGATTTGTTTCACATCCATTCTCTTTTCGCCCCCCCCCCCCCTTTTTTTTTCTTCTTCCCCAATTCAACACAATTTTGTCCATTGAATACGATTTTGTCCATTGAATACGATTTTTTTCATTCAATACGAATTTGTCCATTCAATACCATTTTGTTCAATTCAATACCATTTTGTCAATTCAATACCATTTTGTCCATTCAACACGATTTTGTCCATTTAATACCATTTTGTCCATTCAATTATATGTCCTTTTTAATCACACTCTGTCTCAGTACTCAATCCCTGCTTTGTGGAAAACCCCTGTATTATTCCAGTACCAAAGAAGACGTCAGTGAAGGTGATGAATTACTCGCGCCCTGTGGCCCTGACTTCTGCCGTCATGAAGGTGTTTGAGAGAGTTGTACTGTCACAGTTGCAAAGCCTTGTTGCTGATTTTCTCGACCCTTTGCAGTTTGCATACAGGAAAGGGATAGGAGTGGAAGATGCTGTTTTGCATAACACATATTCTCATCTCGACAAACCTCGTTCCTACATCTTTCTTTTTGACTATTTTAGCGCATTCAATGCAATCCAGCCTCACTAACTGGCAGAGAAACTCTTGAAGATGAAGGTTAGCATTACAACTGTAGTCTGGGTACTCGATTATTTGACTGATCGGCCTGTTTGTTAAATCTGGCTCTGAACTTTCCAACATCTTGCTCACTAACAATGGCGCTCCCCAAGGGACTGTACTGTCACCTTTTCTTTTTTCACTGTCCACTGCCGACTGCAGGAGTTCTCAGGACTCATGCCCGACTGACAAGTTTGCTGACGACACAGGGCTGACCGGACTGATCGTGAACGATGACAACTCTCATTACCGACAGGAAGTTGACAGATTTGTTGATTGGTGCGAGAAAGACTCTTGAATGTGGGGAAGACAAAGGAATTGATCATAGATTTTAGACAAAACAAACCAAACTACAAACCAGTCATGGTCAAGGGAGAAGCTGTTGAACAGGTGGACAAATATTTAGGCTTAGTTATAGACAACAAACTTGTCTGGCACGAAAACACCGATGAAATCATCAAAAAAGTCCACTCTCGTCTCTTTTGTCTTAAAAAACTTAGATCATTCAGAGTGCGTGAGGATATTTTGGAGGTGTTTTTCTTGTCCACTATTAGCAGTGTTCTAGCCCATGGCTGTGTCTGTTGGGGAGGGACTGCTTCAAAGCAGGCCAGGGACAGGCTGGAAAAGACCACCAGAAAGGCTGGGGGAATGACTGGCAGACAGCAGGAAACGTTGGACGCAGTTTATCACAGACCACTTACCGACCGACTCAACAAGATATTGTCTGACGACACACAGCCTTTGAGACCTGAGTTTGACTCTCGACCTTTTGCCAGGAGTGGTAGGTTGAGAGTACCCTTCACAACAACAACAACAACAAAAACGCCTCAAGCATTCATCCATTCCGAAAGCCACACAGACATTCAACCAGGCACATGACAGATACTGCCTGTGACCACCACCAGACCCTCACTCTGCCATTCAGTCTGCTGACAGCATGCACGTGTGTGTGTGTGTGCGTGTGAGTGTGTGTGTGTGTGTGTGTGTGTGTGTGTGTGTTTAAGATTAACTTATAGGTGTGACAACTAGTATTTGTGTGAACGATACGGGCACCATTGTGACTGAAACTGTATTTTCTTCTTACTGTTTATTCACTTGATTTTATTAAGTTTTTATTCTAATTAAGT
The DNA here is from genome assembly GCA_963584105.1 of Alviniconcha strummeri. Lineage (NCBI taxonomy): Eukaryota > Metazoa > Mollusca > Gastropoda > Provannidae > Alviniconcha > Alviniconcha strummeri. Next base: position 907,215 of record OY757552.1, read on the forward strand.
GAGTGAAACTGTATAGTATTTATTTAATTACTTTTTATGTACTTGTTATTATTTGTCAAAGGTAGACAACTGAATTTCCTTTTTAAGGATTGATCAAGTATTATTCTATTGTATAACTTACGTAAAGTAGGTGCGGAAGAAGCTGTTGTTGCTCAAGTAGATAATGGCGCTGCAGTAGGACACCAGTGACGTCACGATGAGTGCCGCGTAACTTAGGAGAGTGCGGGAAAACGGCATGATGCCGCGGCATTCCAGTTTAAAATTCCGGGTATGTTCATAGTCTTGGGTCACCCGGCCTTTGGAGCGCTCGAAAATATCATCAACTCTGGGAACGACCACTTTGTCGTCTTCAGTGTTAACAATGCTCCCACTCATTTCAGTTCGGAGGGCTTCTTTAAGGTCGCTGATTATTTGCTCCATGTTTTCTGACACAGATGCAGCTGTTTCCACTTGTCCTTTTACATCAAGATTATCTTGCAAACGATCTTTCTCCATCCGTGAGTTCTAAATAAGGACAAAGAGAACAATTCATTTAGCAAAAATCAAAAGGCGAGTCTGAAGGTTGGTGAGAAGGCTGGTGAGAACAGAGAGAGTTGTCAGGAGGGCGGTGGAAGGAGGGGGAGAGGGGGGAGAACCATCAGTCCCCCCCCCCCCCCCCATGACCCAGGACCCCCTCACATCCTAAGGGCATAACCCCAACTGCTGCATCAAGAGCTTTGCCCAGCCACTGGCAGCCATAGCATTGTTGTCACACACGAAACTACTGCACACACTATTATGGGATGGGCAGCGCTGCTCTTGTGGCTGTCGCGCGATTCGGATTCCCTGCAATGGACAATGAACAAATCATTTTAAGAGACTGTCGAAGCTCTGTCAGTTTTGCGCTGGCATCTCTCTGCATAATCCCCTTCACCCCACCCCACCCCCTTCCGAAAAAGGAATATAATTATAAAAATATGATCATTAAAATAGCGGCAGCAACAACAAAACTAACAAAAAACAAAGAAACGAAGAAGGAGGGATCATATATATGTTATTCGTAAGAGCGATAGAGAAAACTCGAACCGAACTGAATTCCTCAACAACAATAACAAAAAAGATGGGGGTGGTGGGGGATAGAATAAAAAGTTGCATTATCGTCGCTGTTAGCTGTTTTGCGCTACTGAAATACAACACACACACACACACACACACACACACACACACACACACACACACACACACACACACACACGCGCGCGCGCGCGCGCGCACGCAAGCACACAAGCAAATACCCAGTAATATGCATGCCACGACACACCCGAGTACATGGCGAAAACGTACGTACGGCCGGGTATAAACACACGCTTAGCACAAAGACAAAACTTGGGCAAAATAATGTACCTTTGTATCTAGTCAAAGATGAGACCACTACCTTGTTTGGGTGACTTTCAAGTTTTCAATCGAAAACAAACAGCAACAACAAAAATAACAACAGAGATTTGCTTGCCGTCACCAAACATGACCTGACAACAGTTGACAGAAATATCAAGTATTCTGTTAAAGCAGGTGTTCACTACCTTAAACTGCACGAGAAGCACGACTTGCACGAGTTAACGGAGATCGCACGGGTCGACAAACGACAGGCGATGGATTCGTTGGAACATTTGTTACGGCTGTACAAGCAGGAGAGAAGCCCACAACAAAGGAGATTTACTTCTCGCAAGCACCTGTCAGCAGTTCGTTTAGTGAACCCATTTTTTGAAATGTCTAGACACTTTTGATAGAGCCAAAAGAAAGAAACTGCTTATCATGTGCATCCGTTCTCTTTATTTCTACTCGGACACCAGTTCTGTTGGTAAGTAACAAGGGGGATGCTGTACTCTCTTGTCTGTGTGTGCGTGCATGCTTGCGTGTGTGTGTGTGTGTGTGTGTGTGTGTGTGTGTGTGTGTGTGTGTGTCCCGTATTTTATGCAAACATTTAACAGCTGTAATAATGGATTTTTTCTTTTCTTTTTTTCTAATTCATTATTGCACGTTTTGAGAATTCTTTTGTCTAGATTTGTCAAATCGATCTGACGAACTATACTGCTTGTTTGTTTGTTGTTGTTTTGCTCCGATTTTGGGGGGTGTTTTTGTTTGTTTGTTTTCTTTGTCTGTTATTGTTATGATTGTCCCTTTCTCTCTTTCGTGCCCTTTTGCTTCTGTTCGCCGTTCTTGCTGCTGATAGCGGCGTTGCTCCGGCTGTTGCATCGTATTTCTTTCTTCTTTCTCTCTTTGCGTTCTTGTGATTTGGATTGTTTTTGCTTCTTTCTTTATTCCCGTCTTTTTTCACTCCGGCTGTTGCATCGTATTTCTTTCTTCTTTCTCTCTTTGCGTTCTTGTGATTTGGATTGTTTTTGCTTCTTTCTTTATTCCCGTCTTTTTTCAACACGTAAAGTTTTATTATGCCTACATCTGTACCAGAGAAACGGGAGGGGATGGAAAGGTCTGCATTGTGTTTTTTATCGAATGAAATTTGTAAAGGCGGTAATGGTTACATTTTGATTGTTGAGGTATTCAGTGGGTCTTGACGTAAACGTGGACACCGACCCTCTGGCAAGCACAAGCGCCAGGTGGGAACAGACAGGTCTTTGTACGGGGACACTGAGACTCTGTCGCGGTAAAAAAAACGCCCCCTAAATCGCGCCTACTCCCCCCCCCCCCCCCCCCAACCCCCCAAGGAAAACGTCTATTATACTTTTCCACATAACCGGATGTCGTCCTACTGAGTATTCAAATGAATAACCTGGCCTATTAGTCAGTGAGCAATGTGCCCATTGAAGCAATCCATCATGTTTCCAAGTGTAACATTTGGCGGCAACAGCTTACAACCGATTTAACGGCCAGAAATGGGCAACATTTGATAAATCTGAGAACAAAACCCCCACGATACATTCAGTGTAGTGCCTTAGTCATCCAGTCCAATGCTGCATCACGTCCACAGAGACCATACGGTCTGTTAGGGACGGGAAGCCCAGGACGGCCACTCGACTTTGACACAGCTCCTGAGCTCCGAACAAGTCATCTTCTTTTTGAAATGTTGCTTTTACATCCAGAGAGAAAGTAGGGAACATCAGGGACAGGGAGCCCAGGACGTCCACCTCGACTTTCACACAGCTCCTGAACTCTGACCAAGTCACCAATATCCACTTTCTAGTTTAGAACCCGATGAGAATCCACCCAACCAGGTGTGCAAAAGATATACAGTTTATTTCTATTAACAGCCGTTGCAACTCACTTCATGGTATGAACAGTGCATTCGTTGAACGTCAGATGCATCAGTGTGACCAACACCTTTCACTGGCACTGTATAGATCAACCTTTCGCGAGTCTGAGTGTTTGCCATTTGGCACGTGTGTTACGCGAAAGAACGCGGATATTTTCTCCACAGCTCTACTCTTTTCTGAGTTTTTATTAAAAACAAACTGTCTCTCCCGCACAGTTCAAATGATGACGATACATATACTTACAAATCAACACGTGTTGACTTTGACGGAAGAAGGGTGAAAATGAACGACATTTTTGTGAATAAAATATTTGTGTAAGTTATTTACAAACGTTTGGGACACCCGTTAAAAAATGCTCTAATGACTTTTAGTAAACCAAGTTCACGCAAGACCTAGAACTTCTCGTCGGCACCACGCAGCAAATGCGACCCAAAGCCAATTTTTTTAAAAAGACCTAGAACTGCTGACAAATATAAAAAGAATACAGACGGACACACACGCACGCACACACACACACACACACACACACACACACACACACACACACACACACACACACACACACACACACACACACACACAAACACAGTTCATGCTCAAGACATGAAACGTACCTTTACTGTGGAAAGCACACGTTGGACTAAAGTTCTTTGCAAGTTTTCGTCACTTTTGGTGGTGGGAAGCACGCATGCGTCAGTAACGCTGGCAGGAAGCTCACGTGGGTCGACAGCTTCGGGCGATTGCTCGTAAGTTTTGGCGGTATGGCCCAGAGCCTTGTGAAACGCCTGTGAATTGAAACAAGGTGAATGTCATCAATCATGGTGGGAATATGAGGACCCTAAGCATAGTTCAGGAGCTGTGTGAGAGTCGAGGTGGCCGTCCTGGGCTGTCCGTCCTAACTAGCCTTCTGGTTTCCGTGGACGTAAAGCTATATTGAACCATGCTTCGGCATTGGTCTCAGCTTGTCCCTAATATGTCAACTAACATCTGAGGACATTAAGCAACGCTACCTACCTACCTAGGACCCTAAGCAGGCCGAGATCCATGCAGAAATGGTGATGAGTTTCACGTGCTGTCCACCGCACAGTGTCAGCACAGGACGACTCGTAAGTAGTGGTATAGTCATGATCTTCTCAAAGTAATTAATGTACAAAACAACATGTGCAGCTCTACCTTTGTGTTGCCTTTGTGACTCGTCCTGATCAACATGGGTTGGAACATACCTATGAGCAAGATGTACACCACACACACACACATACACACACACACACACACACACACACACACACACACACACACACACACACACACACACACTCACACACACACACACACACACACACACACACACACACACACACACACACACACACACACACTAATTTTCAAACACAATTCGTATTCAAAACATGAAATATACCTTCATGTAAATCACACGTCGGACAAAACTTCCGAGCGATTTTTTTACAGTTACGGTTTTGGGAAACTCAGTTTGGTCTATGGCTGCGTGCGGCTGTTCGTCAGTGACGCTGGTAGAAAGCTCAGGTTGGTTTACAACTTCGGGCGATTGTTCGTCAGTTTTGGCGGTATGGCCCAGAACCCTTCGAAACACCTGTGAATTGAAACAAGGTGAATGTCATCAAACATGGTGGGAATATGAGGACCCTAAGCATAGTTCAGGAGCTGTGTGAGAGTCGAGGTGGCCGTCCTGGGCTGTCCGTCCTAACTAGCCTTCTGGTTTCCGTGGACGTAAAGCTATATTGAACCATGCTTCGGCATTGGTCTCAGCTTGTCCCTAATATGTCAACTAACATCTGAGGACATTAAGCAACGCTACCTACCTACCTAGGACCCTAAGCAGGCCGAGATCCATGCAGAAATGGTGATGAGTTTCACGTGCTGTCCACCGCACAGTGTCAGCACAGGACGACTCGTAAGTAGTGGTATAGTCATGATCTACTCAAAGTAATTAATGTACAAAACAACATGTGCAGCTCTACCTTTGTGTTGCCTTTGTGACTCGTCCTGATCAATATGGGTTGGAACATACCTATGAGCAAGATGTACACCACACACACACACACACGCACACGCACACACACACATACACACACTAATTTTCAAACACAATTCATATTCAAAACATGAAATATACCTTCACGTAAATCACACGTCGGACAAAACTTCCGTGCGATTTTTTTACAGTTACGGTGTTGGGAAACTCAGTTTGGTCTATGGCTGCGTGCGGCTGTTCGTCATTGACGCTGGTAGAAAGCTCAGGTTGGTTTACAACTTCGGGCGATTGTTCGTCAGTTTTGGCGGTATGGCCCAGAAACCTTTGAAACAACTGTGAATTGAAACAAGGTGACTGCCATCAAACATGGTGGGAATATGAGGACCCTAAGCAGGCCGAGATCCATGCAAAGTTCCAAAGACCTCGTTCAACGGCGTCTGGAAAAAAGCGAAATTTAAAGTTTTTCGTCGAATCTGAAACAGATCAGTTATCTCCCTTGAGCACAAACAGAATTCAGAAATGGTGATGGGTTTCACGTGCTGTCCATCGCGCAGGACACACACACACACACACACACACACACACACACACACACACACACACACACACACACACACACACACGCACGAACACACAAACACACACACGCACGCACACACAAACACGCGCGCGCGCACACACACACACACACACACACACACACACACACACACACACACACACACACACACACACACACACGCACGCACGCACGAACACAAAAACACACACACGCACGCACACACAAACACACGCGCACAAACACACACACACACACACACACACACACACACACACACACACACACACATTTTCAAACATATTCATGCTGAAAACACGAACCGTACCTTCATGTAAACCACACGATGGACAAAACCTGAGAACGATTTTTTGTCAGGTACGGTGGTGGGAAGCACAGGTTGGTTTCCAGCTTCGGGCGATTGTTTGTCAGTTTTGGTGGTATTGCCATGAGCATTCCAAAACACCTGTGAATTGAAACAAGGTGACTGTCGTCAAACATGGTGGGAGTATCAGGACCCTAAGCAGGCCGAGGTCCATGCACAGTTCCAAAGAACTCGTTCAAAGACGTCTTGAAAACAGCCAAATGTAACGTTTTTCGTCGAATATGAAACACATCAGTTATCTCCCTTGAGCACAAGCAGAGGTCAGAAATGGTGATGGGTTTCACGTGCTGTCCACCGCACAGTGTCAGCACAGGACGACTCGTAAGTAGTGGTATAGTCATGATCTACTCAAAGTAATTAATATACAAAACAACATATGCGGCTCTACCTTTGTGTTGCCTTTGTGACTCGTCCTGATCAACATGGGTTGGAACATAGCTATGAACAAGATGTACACTACACACACACACACACACACACACACACACACACACACACACACACAAGAACGCACACACACACACACATACACACACACACACACACACACACACACACACACACACACACACACACACACACACACACACACTCACACAGAGTGTACAACAGATAAGGGTGCAGGACAGTGTTGCTTCAGTGAAATATTTGGAGAGGAAAAGAGAAACGTCTTCAAGCCTCCTGTGGCCCAAAGCAAAGGAAGCGTGTACAGCCCCACGTTCTCATAGACCTTGAGCTAGCTTATATCCCCCCTCGGCCCCCCCCCCCCCCCCCCCCCCCGGGGGAGGGGGGGGGGGGATTTTACCACATGGTAATTTCTGGGTACCTTGACCATCAAAGCACACAGTTCAGGTTGTCTGCAAGTGAGCTGTTGCTGTTTGTGTCTGTGGTGCTGGTTCTAATAAATGCACTATATGGAATTCCAAATTGCGATGACCTTGTCTCTTAGCAACTCATTTATTATGACAAAAAAAGGCCATTTCCATGTATTGTTTTATTGTTTGAACAGTTTAATATGTTGTAGCTTTCCGTTTCTCTTTGTCTTATATGTGTCCTTGTTATTGGGCACTGCGGACGCAGAAATATTAAGGTCCCCTTTGTTAAATCCCCAGAGCTGACCAATGTTTTCCCTTAAAAGCACGGAGTAGGTCAGAATATAGCCAAATATGCTTAGTCAGTGCCATAATTTCTTCCTTGTCCTAATTTCCGCTTCCCCGGTCCATTCGCCTTCATTTTTTCCAAATCATCTCCATACTTTTCAATTGCGTTAATCTTGGCTGAAGCGAATTCCCGCGTTAGTCTGCGAAATAAAATATGTCACACTGCTCATAGTCAACTGATTTAAGCAGGTTCTCACGTTGAGTGCCTGCAGAATATAAATAGGCACCAAAACGTGTTACTGTGCCTCAAAAATGTGATTTAGACATATTTGTGATCTGATCAATTGTTCTTTAATTTTGTACTGAATGCGTTACAGGAAATCTGTCTGGAAGTACCTTTTGCAGTTGTAGATAGTGATATGTGCAAATTATTGACTGTTTTGGCTGGGATGTTTGCTATTGATTGTGTTCTGTGTAGAACAATGAGCCAGCTTTTTGCTCGTAAGAAACTGTGACTGTGATTTGTCCTGAAGTGACCTTGTGCGGTTGATGAGGTACACAAATCCAAGAGCTAAATAACTTAAACATGTGCAATGGTCCAGTCCTGATATGGTGGATGAAATATATGAGTATATACCGAATCTGCATGGGAATCACACATTGTGCTACTTTATGAATGACTGCAGAATTATTTTAAAACAAAAGAACCCGTCGGAAGGGAGTGATGTAAGATCCTCCAAAAAGAGAGAACAGCAAATCCGCCAGCAACCACAATGCTAGCTGTTGCCCAGTGACAGATGTCTTGTTTGTGAAAAGACTTGAATACAAGAAAACAACATGTTGAAAACATTAGTCAAATGTGTGTCAAAAACAGCTGAGGAGAAGCTCATTACCATGCCACCTGTCAGAGAGATTACACTCGAGAGGATGAAAAACACCAGGAAACCGTCAAAGACACTAAAACCATTGAAGAGCAAGCTTCCAACAAGACCATATAAACATTATTTTCAGTACATCATTCAGTATGTTATGGGCAGAATCGTTTGGAGACAAAGAGATTACCACGTTAAGGAAAAATTATGAAACTGGAACATTCCATGCATCTTCTCTGTAGAGGTAAATAAGTGATAGATGTCAACAAAATGTGTCAACACACCTCATCTTTGATGAACAGTCACAATGCAACCATGCAGTGATGCAGTGATAATGCACATCGAAAGGGCCAGATTTCAAGCACTCTTGATATTCCGAAGGCAACTAAAACCATTCCTCGAGCAGATGGCCATGGCTTGCATACTGTGAATGGAAAAGTGGGAGGTATACTGGACAGTTTTTTCATTCCGCAAGACCTGGTTAAAATCCAGGTGGAGCAACCCCCAAAAGAAGATAACTATCAAGAATACACAGAGCTTGAGAATCTTGATGGCTTCAGGTGTGAGGCTGACATATATGTCTAAGCTGGACATGCATTCAGTGACACTCAAAGTAAGGGACATTCAGGTTTGGCAACCTTCTATGGCACCGGCTTTGGTATCTTTGGCTGGGAAAAATACACCCAAGCTATAATGATAAGCAGTAAGAAATAAAGAGAGTAATGCGTTTTTTTTTTTTTTTTTTTTTTTTTATCAGATAACAATTTCAGAAAGTCAGTAATATTCTGTCAAATCATTGACAGTGTGGACAATCACTTTGGTGAATATCTTTGACATGTCCTAGTTGTTCGTCTGTATTCTTGGCATAATAGCAAAGAGCCTGCTGACTGCAAGCTGATACATGAAACTGTCCAGCATGCTGAATTAAGCCAACCAGAGATGCGATCCGGTGGCATCAGGCTCCTAAACCTAAACTGTTTTACTGAGACATAACAAAGGCAAAGCTGGTAAGTTTTACATTATTATTAGTGATCGCTTTTATATAGCGCTATTCTCCGCTTTTGAGCAGACTCACTGCGCTTGCATGTGATTCTACATGAGTGAATAGCTTTTCATAGCGCGTTTTTGAATATCCACCGAAGTGGTGTACTTACAGCGCTGGCATGGCTGGTGCCACATGAAACTGTTACCATCTCGGCGCGTTCTATGTACACCATGCAACCATGCACCATGTCACTTCATGCAAAGCCACATACGTAAGGTGTATGTGTATTTAGCTGTAACCTGCCACCTGCACTTTTGGCGGAATGACCGGGGTCTTTTACGTGCTACTGCAGTAACACGGGGGTGGAACGGACACCGAAATAAGAGTCAGCGCAGAAAGTTGACCCTGGAGAATAAAATTCTCCCGCCGCTCCTGCAGAGATTCGAACCCGCGACCTTTCGATCACGAGTCCGGCGCTCTAACCACTGAGCTATCCCCGCCCCCGTACATACATCGGGCATGTTTCTCGCCTATCTTCAATGGGGTATAGAGCACTGTGAAACTGATTTCAGGTTAAATGGAGGTAGACCAGTGAATAAGACAGCACCTGTAGCGGTTTTGTGGAAGTAGTTTATTGAGATTTGAACATATGTGCATTTTTGTAAAAGGTTGCTTAACTTTTGAACTTGAGTATATTCTATTCCGTGACGTCATCCATTAATGCAGGTGTTAATCAAACATTCTCTATGACTCTTCAGTCGCCATGATATATTTTGTGGTAAATGAAGCACTTTTGTTCAATATTTTTACACGAGCATTGTAGAAAATTATGCAACGTGACATTTTTTCTTTTTTAATCTTCATTAATCCCACACGCGTCATTCAGGCCACCATACCTGGGTAAGACAACAACAGCCGCAAGAGCAGTGCTACCCATTGATACCAGCATGTGCAGTATTTCTGTGTGTTCAAAGAATGGTATAGCTGCCTGTTGTTTGGGATTTGTAGAGGACACGCCCATTTTAATAGATGCTATTAAGCTGCTATGTACCATCTCAGATAATCCCTAAAAGCAGAATAGTTCATCTTGCAGACAAGCAGATATTGAAAAGACACATACTGAGCTATCCAAAAATCATTGTCTCCAAACATCCCCCCCCACTCCCCCGGGAGGGGGGGGGGGGGAGGTTTCGATACCTGGCCCATGGACTATCAGCCCAACTGTTCATTTCTGCTGCAGCGCCAACCCGCCACAGCTCGGGGATGAGGTTACCCTGGTAACTCACCGATCACCGTTCAAACTTTCCAAATTATGTACAGGGACCGGCTTGCTGTAAATGACGAATCTATCAAAAGGCGTTAGCTATTAGCTGATCGATAGCAAGACCTTCCAATGAAATCAGATTCCAAGCGTTTTATATTACGAACGAAAAGACTGTCATCCATCACGAACAACTCCACATGTTCTCCCATAAAGGGCCGGCGAGGCCTACCCTTAGTCAGGGGCTCAGAAGAGCAGACTGTGACCATGAAAAGATCACTCACCGCCCTTTTGTCCAAGGCAGGTCACTCCCGCCCTTTTGTCCAAGGCAGGTCATTCACCGCGCTTTTGTCCAAGGTAGGTCACTCACCGCGCTTTCGTCCAAGGCAGGTCACTCACCGACCTTTTGTCCAAGGCAGTCACTCACCGCCCTTTTGTCCAAGGCAGGTCACTCACCGCCCTTTTGTCCAAGGCAGGTCACTCACCGCCCTTTTGTCCAAGGCAGGTCACTCACCGCCCTTTTGTCCAAGGCAGGTCACTCACCGACCTTTTGTCCAAGGCAGGTCACTCACCGACCTTTTTTCCAAGGCATGTCACTCACCGCCCTTTTGTCCAAGGCAGGCAGTAAAAAAAATATGATTATAGAGACTCGCATTTTATCCTGGACACTAAACCCTACAGCATTCCATTGCTGGGTGGGGGGGTTGCGTGGGATTTGTCAAAAACAGAAACACAGCACAAAAACAAAACAACACACACACGCACGCAACAGACACGCGCGTGCGCGCGCGCGCGCGCATACACACAACTTGTAGCATGAGGACATTAATTTTTGCCGTATTTTTGTCTATATCTGTGTTTATATTTGTGTCTCTATGTCTGCATTTGTCTATATCTGTAGGAATGTCTATGGTTATATCCATCTATCTGTATGTAATCAATTATATCTCTCTAGTGTATATATATATCTGACTCCAATTACAGATAAACAGAGAAGCTGACGAATACAAATCTCACCGACTGGAAAGCTCCGTTTTCATTAATTTCACAACTGTCCATACTATCAGGTCGTTCTGTTGTCTCGGCAGTTGTTGAGTTCGTCTTCTGGTCGCTTATGTTGGTTCCTTTAGACTCCGACTCATGAACTTCCCCGATGTGTCCTTTCTTCGACCGGCTTACGTTGGCAGATATTTTGTTGTACTGTCTTGCATAAAAAGATGAACTGGACGGGGTCATATCGCCCGGTTTAGGAGATTCTTTACTCGCGGACTTTTTCAGGGAGCAGAAGAAGGATTTGTTCCGCTTAAACGCCACCTGCTTGCTGACCGAGGAACTTGACGTGGGCTGATTAATTTCATCCGTTTCTGCACGCGGTGTATCATCTATTTTATCGTCGGCGTTGTTGGATCGATCGTTGCTGATGGTCAGTTTCTGTTTGACACCGCATCTGGTCAGTCTCTGTTTGACACCGCATCTGGTCAGTCTCTGTTTGACACCGCATCTGGTTGGTCGCTTGTCAGCCTGTCGACGGAACGGTGGAAGCAAACGTGTCTTGTTGCTGGTTTGTGTAAACGACTCGCCGCCCGAAGGAAAGATGACTAACGCTTCGTTGGATTTGATCTGCTGGCTGGCTCTACGTCGGCTCACTCTCTCACACGCCTCTGTAGCTCGGAAGCTACACAAAAGGTCATCAACAACACAACAACCATTTCGCTCACTGTTCGGATTTGCCGCCTCAAAGGTAGTTACGTGCATTCGGTCTTCGGACTCGGAGGCATTGTTCGCGACATTCAAATCTTCCAGTTCACTCATCTCAGCCGAGTCAGCCCGCCCCCATGGTCTTTGGGACATTATGGACACGGTGGCGTTGTCCTCGACAGGCATAGGATAGTGCGTTACGTTTTGCTTTACATGCGCCCTCTTTCGCATCAGGCGCCGTCTCAGCTGACAGCAGTGGAGAGTGCATGCAACCAGCAGTGTAACTATGGCCAGAGAAAACACCACGACGATCATGATGATAAAGGACGGAACATGCCAAGTATTACGATATCTGAAACAACGGTAAAAAAAGTAAAACAATTGTTAATGAACAACAGCATTCCGCCTTCTTCTTCTTATGAACGAGTTGATTTGGGACAGAAACGATCATGTAACTGTTCAGATAATGCTTCACTTTTAATTATATATATTGAAATCAAATTGGGATTTCTCGTGAGAGAAATCAAAATATCGATCTCAGCCGGTAGGATGTGAAGTCTAGCCATTACAGGTCGTATTTTCCTATTTTTACCAATAAACTTTAAAATTGGATCAGCTGAAATCGGTATAAGAGGAGAGAGAGAGAGTCTTTATTTACGAGGGTAATAGATAAGCATGTATGCTTTTTTACATCCAGCCCTCACCCAAACAAGGGACTACTCTACATCTAATTATACATGTACACATTGTCTAAACTACGACACACCAGTACACACAGGGAATAAGTGAAGTTTAGAAATCAAATATAATACGAGACAGGCAGGAATGGGGGTGGATACATGGGGCTATGAAATCATCAGTAGCAAACATTATTTGGTGGGTAAATGCGTGATGAATGGGAAACACAATAAGGTAGAACGTTGCAGACGGGTTACAGTCACCAAATTTAACATGAAATGCCAACCAGTCAGCGCATAATGTATGACACGTAACGTGATTTAAAAGTTTCAGTGCTGGATGTTACCCTAAAGAGTCGGGGTTTGAGTTCCAAAGAACACTACCGGAACATACTAGGCTAGGCTTGAAAAAGTCAGTCCTAGGGATTGGAATATTGACCTTTTCAGTGTCGTGATCGGTTTAGGGAAAAATTAGCCATAAGAGAGGGTGGGCCTTTTTCCGGACATAATTTTGTGTATTGGAACTCCCTTGTAGTTAAGCCTTTCTCTGAGGGGAAGAATAGATAGGAAGTTATACTGTGAAGTCGCTAGAGTTGTGATTTGTTTTCAGAAAATTGCCTTGAGCGCCCTCTTATGTAAACTAACCAAAGGTTTAAGAGTATTTGCACTTGCCGAGTCCCACAGTGTCGATCCGTAGTCGATGGTGGATTGAATATGGGCATGAAAAAATATTTTCCGGCATGGAGGTTCAAAAGTGTTTAATTTTAGATACCTGGTAAACTTTATTGGAAGTACTTTTACATAAAGCAGTCACATGAGTGGACCAGGAAAGATTGCAGTCAATGGTCACACTTAAAACTTTGTGGTTGTTGAGTTCATTGACAGTCTGGTTTCCAAAGGAAATAGATAGGCATTTCAAATTTAAATTTTGTCTCTTTTGCCTGGTTGTTATAAACAGGGATTTGGCTTTATGAGGACGGAGAGACATATAATTAAACTCTGCCCATTCTAAGAGTGTTGACACCCTCCTATTGTGACTCCGATAGCTTTCTGAGATTAAAGCTACTGCTGTGTCATCTGCAAAAGGACCACAACATGCCTTGATGAATAGAGGGAGGTCACTGATGAAAATGGGAAAGAGTAATGGGTAAATGGAAAAGAGTAATGGTCTAAGAACCTTGGGGAATTCCATATTTGACAAACGTTTTGTCGCGACAAACACGTGCCTGTCGCGACAAACATGTGTCTGTCGCGACAAACACGTGTTTATCGCGACAAAAATATTTTGTCGCGACAAGCATGATTTTGTCGCGACAAACGTTTTGTCGCGGCAAACATAATTTTGTCCGGACGAAAATTATACTTGTGGCAGCACCCGCCAACGATACTATCCTGCCTAGGTAAAGAAGTGTCTTCAGATAAGCCTTGAAAGACCGTATGGAGTCTTTGTGCATTCATTCGTTGCAATGCCGACCTCAGAGTGACTGCTCCCGCGCCGCTCGTCCCGGCATCCCTACTTCCGGCCACACCCAGGACTCATTCCGCATGGCGGCCCCCCACCCCCACCCCCTAGGTCCACAGGAAGTGACGTCACATCGTCGGTGGGCTGCTGTCTGAAGGAGACACTGCACTGCTGTCCCTTCGGTGGTGTTCAGTAGTGCCTGTTCTGATTGAACATACGCAGGACACCACCTGCTGTGCCCCCTACTGACGACAATGTTAGCTAAGTCGCGGAGTCAGACTGAGTGAGTGTCCCCCCAGAGAGCAGACCGCCACTACGTCCCTCCACCAATCCTCCTATGTGGACTCTCTGACGTCGAGGCCTTTGATCAGAACTACCTCGGGCAAAGGAGGAGGGAGCAACACCGAGACTGAGGCCACCACGAGAGTGTGGCATGAAGGGATACAGAAGCTGAGACTTTTTTTATTTAATTTTTTTTCTTAACTTTTATTTATGCAGTGATCGACGAGGATGAGGATAATAACTGATGATGCTATGGAGGTCCATTTTGGTTTGAGACTACTTGACAGGGCCGCAGGCCACGCTTACTGTCATAATTATCCCGGGTTAACCAGGCCCGGGAACTGCAGCGTTGGTCAAGTAATTAGAGCAACACTCTCAAAGACGCATCCGTGAAGTGGATGAAGCTTAGTTGTGTGGTTCCAGCCTTCCCACAGCACTCCCAGCTCTGGGTAGGAGCCGGCCAGGGTTGAAAAATCCCACACGACTCTGATGGGATCGAACCCAAGACCTTCCAACCCGCAGTCCGACGCGCTAACCACTACGCGCGCTACGGGGGCCGGTTAACGTTACTTATTAGTAACTCACTTCTTTATTTTTCAGGCGAGTCCAACGGTGAAAATGTGTTTAAAACTCATTCAAAGACAGCTGACGCTATGGCATCGGCGGAAGTCAGGCATTTCTGTGGTGGATGCGGTCAATAGATCCAAGGGAAACAACCAACGACAAGCTACCATAATATTTCTATATATAGGCTTTTGCCTTTCAAGTGCAAATGAGGTGTATTCCGCTGTTATCTTTATCGTATCGTATTATATCGTATCGCATCGTATCTTGACATTGACTGTCAGGTTTGTTGTCTATGCCACCATAAGCTCTACTATTTTGAAATGGTTGCTCTACATCAGTGAAGCGATTTCCCAACTTTATGGAGGAAATATTTGAGACGTAACATCCACACACTCATGGACCTGTTTCAAAAATACTGTACAAGCAAAAGACACCTTTCTTCTTCTTCTTTTTTTCCTTCACCCTCTTTTGGGCAGCCTCCGTGACAGCAGCCCAAATCCGCACAGCGTCACAAAGTTAATTATTCAAACACACACACACACACACACACACACACACACACACACACACACACACACACACACACACACACACACACACACACACACACACACACGCTAAAAACAAAACAAACAAAAAACAACAACAAAAAACGCTCTTTCCTTCTTTCTAAGCACTCCACGAGAGAGCAGGTGAAGTCTTCAACATGGCGGACCGCTTGCCTCGTTCTGATCAACTCTCGCTAGGCGGGCCGTTATCCACTTACCTTTAGATCAGCGCTGTGCGTCCTACTCACCTAGAACGGATGATACACATCCTGGAGGCAGTGGCTCCTGGATGCCACAGGGTGCTTATTGTGAAGTGGCTCTTCCTGGGGTCGGCCTCGTACAGGGCGACGGGAGGCAGGGAGAGCAGCGTAGCGGACACAAACACCACAGCACTGCTGGTCCAGTTGTGATACATGTGCGGTATCCTGGAGGGTCTGTAAACCTGAAACACAACGCAGTGACTTGGGGACTGGGAGTAGGGTATCCTGGAGGGTCTATAAACCTGAAACACAACGCAGTGACTTGAGGACTGGGAGTAGGGTATCCTGGAGGGTCTATAAACCTGAAACACAACGCAGTGACTTGAGGACTGGGAGTAGGGTATCCTGGAGGGTCTATAAACCTCAAACACAACGCAGTGAATTGGGGACTGAGAGTAGGGTATCCTGGAGGGTCTATACCCTGAGAGTAGGGTATCCTGGAGGGTCTGTAAACCTGAAACACAACGCAGTGACTTGAGAACTGAGAGTAGGGTATCCTGGAGGGTCTATAAACCTGAAACACAACGCAGTGAATTGGGGACTGAGAGTAGGGTATCCTGGAGGGTCTATAAACCTCAAACACAACGCAGTGAACTGGGGACTGAGAGTAGGGTATCCTGGAGGGTCTATACCCTGAGAGTAGGGTATCCTGGAGGGTCTGTAAACCTGAAACACAACGCAGTGACTTGAGGACTGAGAGTAGGGTATCCTGGAGGGTCTATAAACCTGAAACACAACACAGTGAATTGGGGACTGAGAGTAGGGTATCCTGGAGGGTCTATAAACCTCAAACACAACGCAGTGAATTGGGGACTGAGAGTAGGGTATCCTGGCTCGTGGAAATGGTTGCCACTTATGACAATCAAGTATGGTCAAAACGCACTTTTTTGACAATAAAGTGTGGACAAAATGCACTTGTCACAATAATGTATGCACAATATGCACTTGTGACAATTAAGTATGGATAAAAAGCACTTGCGATAGTCAGGTATGACAAAAATCACTTGTAACAGTCAAGTATGGAAAAGATGCTTTTGGTCTCACTCAGCGGAGCCGAGTCAGTTAATTAATTACACACACTGACCACGTGACTCACAATAACTGTAGACTCCTCAACTGAATGTGAGAGTTAGCGTCCTTGAACAGGAATATCGTTCTTAGTGTGTTTGCTTTGGTCTGTTCCTAGAACTGTCGACTGACTGGCTTACTTACTTGCCCGTTCGCTTGCTGACGCACTGACTGACTGGTTAACTGAGCGACCCCCGACCCCTCGCACACAATAAACCACAACCCAAAAGCAACTGACCTGGCGGCAACGATCGACAGCGAGCAGGGTGAGAAAGAAGGATGCAATCAAGGTGAAGAAGACGAAACATATGCGGATTAATATGCACGACATGTCTGGGAGTTCACCATGCACCACGTCTTGCACGGTGGTGAAGATGAGAAGTGGTCCGCAAATGGCGCACTTGGCTATATGGCAAGCGGCCAGGCAAGACAGGAAGAAGGTGAACGCCATGTTGGCCTTCCAGCGGACGGCAAAGACGTAAATGTTCAGGGCATTGCCCCCAATTCCCATCACCTGCAACCCACAGACAGAGGCAGACACGTGCCCGTTTTAAGTTGTGTAAATTTAGCTTTGTAGGCTATAGTCAGTATGCTCATGTTTGCGTGTAAGCGCTTAGAACAGTATCCACGGACGAGATTTTTCGCTTTATAAATAATTATATGCACAAATACGTGCGTGCGCGCACAAGCACTCACACACACAAACACATTTACACGCGCACGCACGCACGCACGCACACACACACATTTATACCTCATCTGTTTACCAGGCGTCATGCTACCTCTGTCAGTTCTTTCAAATCTTTGGAAACCTTAATGCTCTCTTCGAAACCCTTTTCTTCAGTCTCATCACAGTCTCAGTGTGTGTGTGTGTGTGTGTGTGTGTGTGTGTGTGTGTGTGTGTGTGTGTGTGTGTGTGTGTGTGTGTGTGTGTGTGTGTGTGTGTTTGTGTGTGTGTGTGTGTGTGTTTGTGTGTGTGTGTGTGTGTGTGTGTGTGTGTGGGTATGTGTGTGTGTGTGTGTGTGTGTGTGTGTGTGTGTGTGTGTGTGTGTGTGTGTGTGTGTGTGTGTTTTATTTCGTACTTACTCTCAACGTTTTACGGGCTACTGTGTTAGTTGCCTACATGTGCGGTAATACATCTCACACAGGGGATCTTATTGTCTTTGTCTTCTTCTTCCTCCTCGTCCTCTTCAGTCCTTCTCAATCTTCGTGTTTGTCTCCACAAGACACACAGTCAGACAGACAGAGACAGAGAAACAGAGACATAGAGGGAGAGAGAGAGAGAGAGAACAGCTAGTTGTTAAGTAACCGTTTAGATCAAGCCGGCTACCGTAGCCGTTGCCGGGCAAATTCCGACCGGCCCTGTTCCGGCCCTACATGTCTCTCTGATGGGACGTTACTGCCCCTTGAACAACCCATAGGTTAATGAAATGCCGAGATAAGAAAGACGATAAATGGGAGCTGCTGCGATTGATGCCGATGAGGTGTTCCAGGTTGGGATGTTCCTAAGGAAGAAATGGATTTGAAAGAGAACTGTATGCCCTTCACCGCCGACATCAGGAATAAAGAATAGTTATTCGTTCTCTGTAAACACAGGACAGTTGCTCTCTGTGGTAAAACTGCTTACCACACATCCAGACAGCAGGAACCAGAATCCAATGTGCTCTATCACCAGAACTTGTCTGTGAAAGTAAAGTACCCATTCAGGCTCTTGTAAGAATGCTTTCTTTTTATCTCCAAAAGTTCCGTCATTTATGATGTCACCATGTTCTCCCGTGGCCTCTGTACTTGCATTATCAAAAGACATCTTGCTACTGTCCTTTAAAAGTTGTGTTTACAACAATGTGTTTACAACAAACAATTTCCACGGAACTTTCTGTGCTTGTGTTTTAAAAGTAGTACCTAACCAAGTTCTAACTTTGTGCGTAATGTCACTAAGGCTGTATGCCATAGTGAATAAACTGGGGAGACAGAAACCCGCAAAACAGAAACATCAGTATTTCAAGTTTTGGACTGAATAAACTGTTTAGCTCTTGGAGCGACCCTGAGGCTGGAAACACCTCAGCTACGTGTCTCTCTGATGGGACGTTACTGTCCCTTGAACAAATCTGAAGTCCACTGGAATTTGATCTTGATCTTGATCTTGTTTGGATACGTCAACACTGTCCATGATAAGGTCACTTCTGGCAAAGACGTCAACGGGAAGAGATGGGGAGAGCAAAAGATTCCTATCCTCAAACCATCACATCGAGAAGACGTGTACGGGATCCATACTGCACAGCGGTGTAGAGAAGGCTGTTCAGTCGTCAGACAATTATGACGCCAAGATTGTTTGACGTCATATTCAGTGTCCAGTCACGAAGCCACGCCCCTTGACCAAGCTCCTGTCCCGGCGTGTTTACTTCGACAAACAAGCAGCCATACAATGGAAGCATCTAGAGTCGCGCGTTTATTTGAACTTCTCGGCGATAAACAGCGTTCTTTTGAATTATTATAATTATGTGTTTGGAGCGTTGATATGCCAAATGGCACCACTCTTAGAGAGCGACAGAGAGCAGACTTTTTCAGCAAGGCGGCCATTATATGTTCGTAGTGTGAAACCTTCATGCTGCTCAACAGAAGTTGGATGTTTTGAGCGTTCGTGTGAGGAGTCAGTTGAAAACCGAGGTGCCACGCCAACAGTTAACACACCACACCATCTACTCGCCGAAAACCGTTCAGATGATTTTATTTCTGCATTTGTGATAATAATAATGATAATACTAGATAACTTTTGTATAGCGCTATTCTCTGGTGTACCCAAACTCACTGCGATTTACAACATTCTCCAACATTTTTACGAAAGTTTCACAAACATAAGACATATAATTATGACAATTAACAATGTATAATATACAAGTACATGTGCCATATGAGAAGCGGCAATATATAAAGAAAATGAATCATTACTACCTATCCTTAATTCCATCTCTCCCAGTCCCCACCCCCGCCCCCAACTGACACACGCACACACACAATTGTAAAGCTGGATTAGTCAGTGGGTTAGTTAGTTTGTGTGTGTGTGTGTGTGTGTGTGTGTGTGTGTGTGTGTGTGTGTGTGTGTGTGTGTGTGTGTGTGTGTGTGCGTGTGTGTATATGCGTGTGCGTGTGCGTGCGTGTGTGTGTGTGTGTATGTGTGCGTGCGTGTGTGTGGTTAGTGTTATTGTAAAGCGACCTGTGCTCCAACCTTGTGCGGTAGACGGGCGCTCTTGAAATCCTCTTTATTATTATTGTTGTTCTCATTTCTGTTGTTGCGATTTGAATTTGAAAGCAATTCATCTGAATATAATCACAGATAACCGGCAATAAAGCGGCGAATAACGTTTACAGTCCCATCAGGGAAAAGTCACGGTCTTGCCACACGGATACTGACAGTATCAGTAGAAGATGGAGGGTATACTTGTATTGGGTCTGGCTATCTTTACCAAACGTATTACTTGCATAAACAACCTGGACACTTACTTTTTACAGAATGGACCCAGCATGGCTGCAATTTTTTCCAAGGCCAGCAATGCAGCTGCATCCAGCTGTTTGGACGACGCCTTCAGTTGTTGTGAACACCCAAGCTTGATGTAAACAACTTACATCTTGACTTGGTATGATTTCTGCTTTCAAGTACAGCAGATCTGGTGTTGCTGTCGCCGTCGCCACATAAAGTGTGTAAAATCCAAGGAGACGGTCGGAAATTCCTGAGCCGTTATAAAACTTATTTTGGGTCACAAATATTATCACAATCATTAAATGAGGTCAGTATCCAACCAAAATCATCAACAAAAGTTTTTTTTTTTTTTCTTCATATATTTTTTTTGTCTTTGATTGTTTCGAATCGGCGCATGTTGCCCTTTGACGTTTGACCTAGTTTCCCAGTAATAACGTGAACGCTTCCTTAGTGCCGATATTGGCACGGCAATCGTACTCACGACTCAACGTTCCCAGATTGCAGTTTCTTTCCCGTACATTTTCCGTGGGTTTTTAATTGCCGTAGCTTGTTTAACGAGGCCGCTTACCTAGCAGCACTTCGTCGGCTTCGTTCGCCATTTGCAATCCGTGATGCCGACTCGAAACAATCAAAGACAAAAATATATGGGGAAAAAGCTCACCTTTTGTTGCGGATTTTGGCTGTAATCGGTAGATATGGACCTCATTTAATGGTTGTGATGATATTTGTAACCTAAAATAACTTTTAAAACGGTCCAGGAATTTCCGACCGTCTCCTAGGATTTTACCTAAATGCACCGACTTTGCCAGAATTGAAGTAATTGTAGGACTCCATGCTCTTCAGATTTTCCATCTCTTCAACGTCAACACCTTCGGAGAACATGAGGTAGTTCACAATGTGCGCTTACTGAACGGTTGGCCATTGTTTTATATCGTCTTCCCATGAACTAACTGTCGCAGGATGAGGAACTTCTAGTGAATCAGGCTGCATTCTACGTACTTTTTCTTCGTGTTCACATCACCTTTTACGCATTCTTTTCGCCACTGTGCACAGGAACTGAGGAAGTCCTTGAAACTTTCGCAGAAATAGTTCGCGAACAGTGCAACTTCCAAGCGTAAACAGCGGCAACCTATCTATCTCTCTTCTTACACCAGACAAAGACTATGTGTCGAAAGCGCTTGTGGTTTTAACTATTCTTTATGTGCCGTCGTACAGGTGAGTACAGTTCTCTACAGCTGTTCTGTGTAGAGGCAACCGGAAGTGAGGCTCAGACTCCAGGCAAATAAGAGTTTTGTTCGTGGGAATAGACTGCCAGTCTGGTAGATAAGGCGAGCCCGGGAAAAATGTGAACATAGACATCTGTCTGTGACGTCAGTGAATAAGACGTCAAATAATCTTGGCGTCATAATTGTCTGACGATTGAACAGTCTCCTCTACACCACTGTGCTACATGGATCCCGTACACGTCTTCTCGATGTGATGGTTTGAGAATACGATCATTTTTGCTCTCCCATTTCTCCCCGTTGACGTC
This sequence comes from Alviniconcha strummeri, assembly GCA_963584105.1. Lineage (NCBI taxonomy): Eukaryota > Metazoa > Mollusca > Gastropoda > Provannidae > Alviniconcha > Alviniconcha strummeri. The sequence continues at coordinate 929,210 of OY757552.1, forward strand.
TTTGCCAGAAGCGGTCTTATCACGGACCAAACAAGATCAAGATCAAGTTCAAACTTCCAGTGGACTTCAGATTTGTTCAAGGGCAGCAACGCCCCATCAGAGAGACACGTAGCTGAGGTGTTTCCAGCCTCAGGGTCGCACCAAGAGCTAAAAATTGTATTCGGTCCAAAACGTGAAATACTGGTAGTTTTGGGGTTTCTGCCTCCCCAATCTATTCACTATGGCATTTAGCTTTAGTCTTATGACAGTCTACGCAGAGTTAGAAATTGGTTAGGTGTTACCTTTAAAACATAAGCCAAAGAAAGTTCCGTGGAAATGGTTTGTTGTAAACACTACTTTTAAAGCATAGCAGCAAGATGTCTTTTGATAATGCGAGTACAGAGGTCGTCGGAGAACATGGTGCCATCCGAAATGACGGAACTTTTGAAGATGATGAAATCTATACCTACTCGTCTAAATGGGTACATTACTTTCACAGACAAGTTCTGGTGATAGAGCACATTGGATTCTGGTTACTGTTGTCTGGATGTGTGGTAAGCAGTTTTATCACAGAGAGCAACTGTCCTGTGTTTATAGAGAACGAATAACTGTCCTTTTTGCTTGATGTCGGCGGTGAAGGGTATACAGTTCTCTTTCATATCCATTTCTTTCTTAGAAACATCCCAATCTAGAGCACCTCATCGGCATCAGTCGCAGCAGCTCCCATTCCGGCATAATTCAAGCGGAAGGTCTACAAATCGTTTTTCTAATCCCGGCATTCATTAACTACAGTCTATGGGTAGATGATGGCTGGAACGGGGCCGGCCGGAATTTGCCCGGCAACGGCTACGGTAGTCGGCTTGGTCTAAACGGTTACCTGATAACTAGCTGTTCTCTCTCTCTCTCTCTCTCTCTCTCTCTCTCTCTCTCTCTCTCTCTCTCTCTCTCTCTCTCTCTCTCTCTCTCTCTCTCTCTCTCTCTCTCTCTCTCTCTCTCTCCTCTCTCTCTAACTCTCTCCCCCCTCTCTCTGTGTCTCTGTCTCAGTTTCTGTCTCTGTCTGTCTGTCTGTCTCTGTCACTGTCTCTGTCTCTCTCTCTCGTCGAGACGAACACTAAGATTGAGAAGGATTGAAGAGGAAGAGGAGGAAGAAGAAGACAAAGACAATAAACAGGATCCCCTGTGTGACGATGTATTACCACACGTGTAGGACACTAACACAGTAGCCGTAAAACGTTGAGAGTAAGTACGAAATAGGAACACACACACACACACACACACACACACACACATACACCGGCGTGCATACATACACACGCATACTCGAGCATGCACACACACACACACACACACACACACACACACACACACACACGCGCGCGCGCCGCGCGCAGCGCGCGCCCGCCCGCCCGCCCGCACAGCACACGTATCTGAAGGCAATGAGCCTGAATAAAAGGGAGCTTCAGGGAAGATTTGAAAGAACATACAGGTGTAGCATTACATCTGTGTGTTAACCTGACCAGATGAGATACAAGTGTGTGTGTGTTGTGTGTGTGTTGTGTGTGTGTGTGTGTGTGTGTGTGTGTGTGTGTGTGTGTGTACGTGTGCAAGCACGCACGTGTTTGTCTATATAATTCTAATTAGAGTCCTTATAAAGCGGCAAAATTCTTGTCCGTAGAGATTATTTATTCTAAGCGCTTACACGCACACACACTGGCACCCACACACATGAGCATACTGACTATTGGGCGATTCAGGCGGGGTTGTTAACTCCCTTGACTTTTGTCTGGTATCGCTTAAGTCCCTTGGCTGCTTTTACTTCCGGTGCGTACTTTCATCACAATGGAAGGCGGTGACAGTGAATTTGCGAATTTTACACTGACAACGGTAAAGGCATTTTTTTGAGGCCCATAGTCAGAATAGTGTCTGGAAATAAGCAATAACTTGTTGCTCGTGCTTTAGGATGCCCCAAAACGCATTTTTTTCTACGAACTCGCGATCTTCTGAATCAAGGTCATTCTGCCAAAAGTGCAGACAGCAGGTTACAGCTAAACACACATACACCCCTTGATCCAAAATCCTTTTTTTTATATTTTTTTTAACTACGTTGTCGTGAAATAATACACACCACAAATAACAATTAATCACTCACAAACAGCTACTTAACTATAACTATAGCCGAGTCAAGGTATCCAGGTGATGTACAGAAAAAACCCCCAGAAAGCATAGTGCTCTGTGTAATATACATCCATACCCCCCAACAACAAGCACAATGTTTCAGCTGGTATAAAACTATAATATTAATAACATTGTATTTTGTACTGTTAATGTTAATAATAACAATGGAAATTCATAAAATGCCTATCCTGTGGCTCAGCTCAAACCAAAGGCCCTAAACAAACATAACACACATAACATAAATCAACATAATGTACACAGATGCATTCACAGATGGAGCATGTTATCTGTAAGTGTAATTTAAACAAAAGCCAACACATGCTGTAAAAGTCAACATGGGTTCAAGTATAACTATCTGCAAGATGCACACACACACACGCACGCACACGCGCGCGCACACACACACACACTCTGTACAGACAGACAGGGGTGAACGACAGTTTTGCTGCTTAACTGATATATTTGGCAAAGAGAAATGTCTTGAGTTTGCCTTTGAAGGAAGAGAGAGCACTCAGCACTCGCCTCATGTCCTAGGGGAGATTGTTCCATGTCCAGATATGGGGACTGAAGGGTGTGAAGTGTGAAAGCCAAAAAGATTTTTTCTTTTACCAACCTGCTGGGCTTGTGACTTATTATGAAAATCCATTTGATTTTGAAGAAATTATTATTTTGTAGCCTGAGATTTCCACTTGTTTGTCATTCTTGCACAAAATTTCATGCACAGCCTTGTTTTCACCCTGATATAACCACAATGGTTGACTGGGGTGTAAAACACCAAGTTACTTACTTGGCCTTGTCTTTGCAGTTAAAATGGTGACAACACTGCAACATTTCATGATGGACTGAAAGGTTTGATAAATTCAAAGAGAAATCATCATTGCAGAAAGCAAAATGATGACTCACCTGATGGGTCTATGGTTTTTGATC
>OY757552.1:934990-947490 GCA_963584105.1 Alviniconcha strummeri
CAGTTACAAAAGGAAGCGCGACAAAAAACAAGACAAATGTCCCGTCCCGTGTTCTTTTGTCGTGTACATATTGCTAGTAATCTTTTTCAGTTTTGTCACTCTTACCATCAGTGACTGTTCTCAGGGCCATTTCCCCCCTTTTCCTTTCAGTAATCTGGATGTCAAATTATGAATATGGTAATGACGTCAGAATGATTTTGACGTCATGTCGGCCTTGGCAACAGACGGTGTTAGGAAATCCAGGGGACGGCACTCGGTAAGTGCCTGCGGATGTAGCGCAGAGTAGGCACGCTTTTCTTGAGCCCGTGACGAACGTGGATCATGGATACTAGAAAAGCAGAAAAGGCATCAGAAACGCCGGTCAAGCACTGTCTGTGGGGTACATGCAGCTCTGATAGCAGGTTCCCCAGTTTTGTGAAGGCGTCCGTTTTGTGCCGTTTGCCAAACCAACGAGAACGCTTGAAACATTCCTTCGTTGGAGCAAAGCCTGCGGGCGTCCCCACAGCCAGTCCAATGTCAGCAAAATGATATCTTTTTTTATTACTCGAAGCGGTCGGAATTTCGCACACAAACGGAGCGTCTGAACCAGTTAAATGACGTGCTCAGTTGCTTTTTGTCTGTAGTTGTTGCTGTGTGTGTGTGTGTGAGTGTGTGCGTGTGTGTGTGTGTGTGTGTGTGTGTGTGTGTGTGTGTGTGTGTGTGTGTGTGTGTGTGTGTGTTAGGGAGCCAGTTATATGTTTTTGCTTTGAGGGTGGAATAATAAATGTACACATAAGCGCAGTATAAAATATGAAAATCTTCGGTAATATCCAAGGAGGCGGTCGGAAATTCCGGGGACATTTTAAATGCCGTTTTGGGTCACAAATATCATACAAATCAATCAAACGGCTTCATATCTAATGAATTAAGCCAAAATGTGCAATAAAAGTGAGTTTTATTACAGTCTGTGAAAGGTGAGCTGTCAGTACGTTATCAGTTGTTTCGCCGACATAAGCAGTGAGGAAGCCTGCACGGTGTTACTCGGAAACTAGATCTAGATCAAACATCAGTGGCGCATACGAAATGTGATAAAACTCACTTTTCAGTCAGGCCTCATGATTTTTTACACCCATCTCCAATACATTCTGTATTACATGTTGTTGTTATGTTTGTTTTGGTCTGCTTATGCGGAGTTTTGGTCTGCTTGCGCAGAGTTTTGGTCTGTTTGTGCAGAGTTTTGGTCTTATGCAGAGTTTTGGTCTGCTTGTGCAGAGTTTTCGTGTGCTTATGCAGTTTTGGTCTGCTTTTGCAGAGTTTTGGTCTGCTTGTGCAGAGTTTTCGTCTGCTTATGCAGTTTTGGTCTGCTTATGCAGTTTTGGTCTGCTTATGCAGAGTTTTGGTCTGCTTATGCAGATTTCTCTGGCAGACTATTCTGCTTATTTACATTACTTACAAGTTAGTTGCATACTTTGATCTATCCTTAGATCTATTTCAGAGTGTTTTCTAAATTTCAAGTCATTATTTTCTAACAGTTTACCACGTCTACATCAGAACAAATTCAGTGAATATTAATTAACTGTACACACACGCTGCTGAAGTGCATATAAACAGGGAGTAGTTTTTGTTGTTTTTATTTTACACTCCTGATGTCAAATGTCCTAATGAACATACCGCATCACGCTGACACAACACAGAGCTGTATTAATTTATACGAGAAATTATCAACACCTCAAAACTTATCATATTTGAAGCAGTCTTCCGGTGAAATGCCCGGAGAAGATTGTCGATTGCTATCCACAATCCGACGCGAGTGATGGAATGGGGAGCAACCGGCTTCGCTATTCCTGGTTCTGTATTCGATCTTCTGCCCGCAGTGATCTGCTTCTGGTAAGCCATGAAGCGCTACCGACGATGCGGCAGTGGCTACCGATGATCAGTTTTTGTTTTTTAACCTTTCTTCTTCTCATTCAAGAACACGGTGTAAGTAATGAACGCTTGCTGTCGATTCAGTCAGTCCGCCATTCCAAACGGACACACAGCATGTTGCCCCACCAAAAAGACTGTAGTGCGCGAAAAACAACAACCACCTTTCTCTCGCATAGCGCGCAGCTGGTAGTCCAGATATATATAGGTCCATGTCGTGTGGATGACGTTTAAGGGAACAGTAAATTGTCAGTACCCAAGTCGTGTGGATGACGTTTAAGGGAACAATAAATTGTCAGTACCCAAGTTACGTGGGTGACTTTGTAAGGGGAACGACAACCTGTCAGTACCCAAGTTACGTGGATGACTTTGTAAGGGGAACAACAATATAAATGGTCTCTACCAAAGTCATGGAAGTACCAACCTGTCATTACCAAAGTCATGTGCACGACAGAACGTACCAACCTGTCACTACCAAAGTCATGTGGACGACAGAACGTACCAACCTGTCACTACCAAAGTCATGTGGACGACAGAACGTACCAACCTGTCACTACCAAAGTCATGTGGACGACAGAACGTACCAACCTGTCACTACCAAAGTCATGTGGACGACAGAAAGTACCAACCTGTCACTACCAAGGTCATGTGGACGACAGGAAGCACCAACCTGTCACTACCAAAGTCATGTGGACGACAGGAAGCACCAACCTGTCACTACCAAAGTCATGTGCACGACAGAACGTACCAACCTGTCTCTACCAAAGTCATGTGGACGACAGGAAGTACCAACCTGTCACTACCAAAGTCATGTGGACGACAGGAAGTACCAACCTGTCACTGCCAAAGTCATGTGGACGACAGAACGTACCAACCTGTCACTACCAAAGTCATGTGGACGACAGAACGTACCAACCTGTCACTACCAAAGTCATGTGGACGACAGAACGTACCAATCTGTCACTACCAAAGTCATGTGGACGACAGGAAGTACCAACCTGTCACTACCAAAGTCATGTGGACGACAGGAAGTACCAACCTGTCACTACCAAGGTCGTGTGGACGACAGGAAGCACCAACCTGTCACTACCAAAGTCGTGTGGACGACAGAACGTACCAACCTGTCACTACCAAAGTCGTGTGGACGACAGGAAGTACCAACCTGTCACTACCAAAGTCATGTGGACGACAGGAAGTACCAACCTGTCACTACCAAAGTCATGTGGACGACAGGAAGTACCAACCTGTCACTACCAAAGTTGTGTGGACGACAGGAAGCCACAACCTGTCACTACCAAAGTCATGTGGACGACAGGAAGCCACAACCTGTCACTACCAAAGTCATGTGGACGACAGGAAGTACCAACCTGTCACTACCAAAGTCATGTGGACGACAGAACGTACCAACCTGTCACTACCAAAGTCATGTGGACGACAGAACGTACCAACCTGTCACTACCAAAGTTGTGTGAATGACTTTGTAATGGGGACGATGACCTGTCACTAGCATAGCCGTGTGGTCGACTTTGCATGGTGGTCGGTGAGAACAGACGATCTTCGGAAATCCAGGGGACTGGAATTGGTTAGTGCCTACGAGCATGGGCCTGTAGAGACAGGTCAATGCCTGCGGGTGTAGCGCAGAGTAGGCACGCTTTTGTTGGGGGTACAGTGAGCACGTGGGGAAGATGACGGATACCCGTAAACAAAAGGTAAAAAAAAGCACCAGAAAGGCCGATCAAGCACTCACCGTTCGTGGGACACATGCAGATCGGATAGTAGGTTCCCCCAGCTGGTAGTCTAGCATAAATTATAACAGGTCTATGCCTGAAGATCTAAAACTGTCGCAGATCGGCTCTTCTCCGCTGCCGCCCCCATTCAGGGGACTTCACTCTCCCGGAGTACGAAAACTCTGTCAAATTATCTTCGCCTGTTATTTCCGGAAATCGTCTATTCTCAACATCGACGCTTTACAGAAGACTAACTGACGTCACATGAGCAACTGTAGTCACAACTTTCGCCTCATCCTTCTTCTTCATTCTTCATCCTCAAACGGTCTGATTCCGAAACAGACTACAGATTATTATGCCACAATATGTGCCTTGCGTCTGCTTTTGCTGTTCTGCTTCTATTTGATGTGTTAAATCTGTTGTTGGTGTTTGATATTTTTGACATAGAATGCCGCGGCATTACGTCAGAGACGTTGGACACAGTAAATAACACTGTCAGGTCCAGTCGCACTGTGTTCATCTGTCGGCGTGTGTGTGTGTGTGTGTGTGTGTGTGTGTGTGTGTGTGTGTGTGTGTGTGTGTGTGTGTGTGTGTGTGGTGTTTGTGTGTGTATGTGTGTGTGTGTGTGTGTGTGTGTATGTATGCGTGTTTGTGTGTGTGTGTGTGTGTGTGTGTGTGTGTGTGTGTGTGTGTGTGTGTGTATCCGTGTGTGTGTGTGTGTGTGTGTGTGTGTGTATGTGTGTGTGTGTGTGTGTGTACGTGCGTGCGTGCATGAGAGAGAGTCTCTCAGTACACCGGACCATCTTGGATGCGATTATATAGCTGACATCCCTCCGCATCTGCCAAGGAATCTTCACACAGAGTCTCACCTCAACAGCCTGAGCAGGTAGATCCAAATCATAGCACTGACACAGACGTACGCACACAGACCCCCCCCCCCACACACACACACACACACACAGAGCCTTGTAAGATATGAGGTTTGAGTTATTGTTTGACTGACGGCCTTTCCTGCCAAGAGTCATTTATTAATAATGATGATAATTAAAGGACATTGATGAGGCGTCTGATTTATCATCCAACAGGACAACGCTTAGCGCGTGCAGTAGTAAAGCACTATAATCTGTAGGATACATCCACACAAACACATTGACACCCACCCCTACACGCGCACGCGCGTGCACACACACACACACACACACACACACACAACACACACACACACACACACACACACACACACAGACACACACACATCCTACACACACACACACACACACACACACACACACACATCCTACACACACACACACACACACACACACACACACACATACATACACACACACATCCTACACACACACATCCTACACACACACACACACACACACACACACACACACACACACACACACACACACACAATTATTATTATTAATATTATTTCCACAGAGGAAAATATGCCAGAGGGACGGCGGCAGAAAAAAAGTGTCTTTAGTACTATACCAACAAAGGACCGAACAGTGCGAAAAGGCACACTGAGATAGGAACTGCCCTCCTGCTTTTACAACAATCACAACAATCACATTAAGCAACATATACAGCAACATCATATCGAAGACCAGTCTTCAAAGAAGGATCATCACAGACAGCATCAGGCCATTTAATCGGCAAGTCTGGGCATCGAGCGACAATGTCCTCACTCAAAAAAGAAAATAACAACAACAACAACAAAAACAACAACAAACAAACAAAAACAAACTCAGCAACAGCAAAGAAAAAACAAACAAAAAACAAAACAACAACAAAAAACAACCACGGAATGTATTTAAGCAGCAATTGTTGGGCGCATAACAAAATGACAAAAAACACACGCTTTAAGCCAAGGAAACCGGACGCACGAACAGTATATAGCTGTGTCTTCTTTATTAAGACGTAAAAACTATGGTCGTGTCTTCTTTACTAAGACGTATGATTGTGTCTCCCTTGCAAAGACGTAAAAACTCTGGTTGTGTCTCGCTTACTAGAACGTAAAAACTATGGTTGTGTCTTTTTTACTAAGACGTAAAAACTATGGGTGTGTCTCCCTTACAAAGACGTAAAAACTTATGGTTCTGTCTCGCTTACTAGAACGTAACAACTACGGTTGTGTCTTTTTTACTAAGACATAAAAACTATGGTTGTGTATCCCTTACAAAGACGTAAAAACTATGGGTGTGTCTCGCTTACAAAGACGTAAAAACTATGGTTGTGTCTCGCTTACTAGAACGTAAAAACTATGGTTGTGTCTTTTTTACTAAGACGTAAAAACTATGGGTGTGTCTCCCTTACTAAACGTAAAAACTGTGGTTGTGTCTCTCTTACTAAGACGTAAAAGCTATGGTTGTGTCTCCCTTACAAAGCCGTGTGGTTGTGTCTCTCTTACTAAGACGTAAAAACTAACGTTGTGTTTCCCTTACAAAGACGTATGGCTGTGTTTCCCTAACACGTATGGTTGTGTCTCCCTTACTAACGCATATGGTTGTGACTCCCTTACTAACACGTATGGTTGTGTCTCCCTTACTAAGACATAATGGTTGTGTCTCACTTACTAAGACATATGATTGTGTCTCCCTTACTAAGACGTATGGTTGTGTCTCAATTACTAAGAAATATGGTTGTCTCCGTTACTAAGACATATGGTGGTGTCTCCCTTACTAAGGCGTATGGTTGTGTCTCCTTTACTAAGACTTATGGTTGTCTCACTTACTACGATATATGGCTTTGTCTCACTTACTAAGACAAATCATGCTATGTATTATCTGGTTTCGAACAGGAACATTCTGTTTCGTCTGTTCTTTGGTTGTAATAGAATATAAAGTAAACTTTTTTCTTTTCTTTTTTTAACTAGCGAATTAAACATAAAACAAAAAATGCACATGGATTTCGCCAATGTTAAGCGGAAGTGGATGACTGGGCTAAACCAGACAGAGAATCAGAGTGATATTTCACCGATGTGTGTGATTCAAATATATGAAAAACATCTTTTTCTTTTTGTCTCTTTCGTGGTTTTATTCTCTTAAATATGTGAAAAACAACTTTTTTCTTTTTGTCTCACCCCCCCCCCCCTCCCCCCCGAAAAACAAAACTAAAACAAACAAACAAAAAATAGGAAGAGACACACTGTTTTAGGCAACACCAAAACCAAACGGCGAAGAAGACGGGCCAGAAAAAGTAGAAGCCCTGAGACACAGACTAGAGTGTGGTCCTCTGGGCTAAACCCATGTCGTGGAACACATGATGCCCTTTCCAGTGAATCTGTTTTGTTCTATTTGATTTGCATTTTTCTGCAGAGGCTAGTTAGTTCTTGGATTTTAACGTCCCGTCCACTGCACAGGGTCACCTCAGGACTATTCTGCGTAGGAACATAACAACAGAGGCAAAGAAATCAAGATCAGAAAAAAGAACGAGACCCAGAGCGCTCGCGCAGAACCAACACACAAGGGAGTTAACTGGCGCTCGAAAGACGTGACACAAACGCTGCTGGTCTTTGCTGTGTTTATGTGACGTCTTTTGATTGCTAATTAACTCCCTTGTGTATTGATTCTAAAGAAATCAAGTGTTATTCATTCACTAAAAACTCCACAGGTCAATCAGTGGACCAGTCGGTTACGACCAGAAACAAATCGGCAGCGTTCTGGTGGGATTCTCAATACACAAACACGTCATCTTTGGTCCACACAACTTTCAACTCTCCCTCGTCCTGAAAACGCTGCTCGTGCCACGAGTACGGCCGAGACGGCCGCTGATTGGACAGTCCGGTGGAGCTTCCGCTGTTCCAGTTACCTCCCGCCTCCTTCTCCGCCCACCTCTCGTCCGCTTCCCTGCTGCTTGCGGTCAGGTTGGAAACAGTCAGCACTCGGCTCCCGCCGGCAGGAACCACCCCGTATCTCCGGAGGTCGTTGTCCAGGTAGGCATTCTCCCCTCGCTTCAGGTAAGTCCCGTCCAGAGTCACCTCTGCGCCGTTCTCAGCGTCGCTGTCCTCGAACACGATGGAGCTGAGAGTCGGCACAGAGCCCGCGTCCTCTGCGCGCGCGGCTGGAGAATGACTGGCGCTCTGCTGCAAGTCCGACGGGGCAGTGGACGGGGAGGGCGGAGGAGGGGCAGGGAGGAAGCTGCCCCCCCTGCCGTCCGTTCCGGCGGAGACCGGGGACGAGGAGGGGGGTGCTGGGTAGTTGATTTCGACGTCAGCGAGTCTCGGACGCCCCCGACGCTCTTTCCAGCGGAGGTGGAGCTCCACGGCGGTGTAGAGGACCATGCCGACGACGAGGAAGCCGAGGGCGATGGCCAGCTTGCTGCTGACGCACAGCAGGCTGTGAAAGGAGAAGACGAGGGTGTAGCCCACCGCCCGCCACGTCTGGTAGTTGGCGAAGGCCGGCTCCTTCCGGTCCCAGAACACCACCGCAATCATGGCTGCAAGGAGGTGGTTAGTTGGTTGGTTGGTTACGTATATAGTTGCTATAATGATGACGAGTAAATGTTTCTGACCCTACTATTACTACTGCTGCTACTTCTACTACTGCTACTACTGCTCCTGCTACTGCTCCTGCTGCTACTACTACTATACTACTACTACTACTACTACTACTGCTGTTGCTACTTCTACTACTACTGCTGCTGTTGCTGCTGCCGCTGCTACTACTACTACTACTACTGCTGCTACTGCTACTACTACTACTACTGCTCCTGCTACTGCTGCTACTACTGATACTACTACTACTGATACTACTACTACTGCTGTTGCTACTTCTACTACTACTGCTACTGCTGCTACTGCTACTGCTACTACTACTAAATGCGATACCCGATTATGCGTATCATAGAACGACTAACCCCATTAGAAATGCATTTAGTAGTAGTAGTAGTAGTAGTAGTAGTAGGGTCGGAAACATTTACTATGACTCTACTACTACTACTACTACAACTACTACTACTACTACTAAATGCAGTTCTAATGCGCTGAGTCTTTCCATAATACGCATACTTCGGTATCGTTTCATCGCCGTGTTACCGCAGTGGCTCGTAAAAGATCCCGGTCATTCTGCCAAAAGTGCTGGTGGCAGGTTACATACAGGTAAACAAGCGTACACCCTGCGCACGTGGTTTTGCATGAAGTGACGGGGCATACGGCGTATGGTTGTATGGTGTACACAGAACGCGCCGAGACGACAGCAGTTTTACGTGGAACCAGCCACGTAACCAAACAGTGCTGTGCACCACTTCGGTGGCTATTCAAAAAGCGAAATAAAAAGCTAGTCACTCCTTTAGAATAACATGCGACACAAGCGCAGTGAGTCTGCTGGCGAGCGGTGAACAGCTGTATATAAAAGTGAATCATCATATGTGAGGAGCCTACGCTATACCCGGAACACTACACAACCTAATTTAATAGGCTAATGCACTACATGTCTCTCTATACCCCCCTCTTCCCCGCATCCACACACGCACACGTGTATACACACACACACACACACACACACACACACACACACACACACACACACACACACACACACACACACACACACACACACGCAAAAACAGCCAGGGGAGCTGTGACTACCCGAGTTCCTGTCTGAGCTACCGGATTTCTTGTCTGAGCTACCGGACTTACTGTCTGAGCTACCGGACTTACTGTCGAAACTACCGGACTTCCTGTCTGAGCTCCCGGACTTCCTGTTTGAGCTACCGGAATTTCTGTCTGCGCTACCGGAATTTCTGTCTGAACTACCGGACTTTCTGTCTGAGCTACCGGACTTTCTGTCTGAGCTACTGGACTTCCAGTCTGAGCTACTGGACTTCCAGTCTGAGCTACCGGACTGCCTGTCTGAGCTACCCGAGTTCCTGTCTTAGCTACCGGACATCCTGTCTGAGCTACTGCACTTCCCAACTGAGCTATTGGACCTCCTGTCTGAGCTACCGGATTTCTTGTCTGAACTATCAGACTTCCTGTTTGAACTACCGGATTTCCAGTCTGAGCTCCCGGACATCCCGTCTGAACTTCCGGACTTCCTGTCTCGCTACCGGACTTCCTGTCTGAGCTACCGGATTTCCTGTCTGAGCCCACGACGACGAGGAAGAAGAAACCAAAGACAACACGGCCACGTTCTGAGGGAGCAGGGAAGCAACTCACAGTTGGTCTGAGTCTGCCAGATGCCCTCGCCGATGCCCCAAAGCACTGGGAAGATGAAGATGAGCGTCTGCTGGTCGCTGGTGGGGGTCCAGTCCAGCAACACGACCAGCAGAACCAGGCTGATGACCGCCGCCAGAGAGAAGAGAGCGAATCGGCCCGTGACTCGGGCCAGTCGGCTGAAGATGAAGACGAACACCGCCGAGATTCCTCCGTGTGTCGCCATGACGAAGCCCACCATGTGGATTCCGATTGGGCAGCTGATGTAGGACTGGTTCACAAACGGACCAGCAAGCAAGGCCGATCAGTTATATTTTGGTTACTCTGTTTCGTTACTGGTTACGTTTCACGACATTTATCACGCAGACAAGATAAAAAGACAATGATGAAGAATGAAGCAATCTGGTCAATTTTGATTACTTTGCGAAGTTAATGGTTATGTTTTACGTCATTTAACGTGCAGACAAGAAAAAATGACACATGATGAAGAATGAAGCAATCTGGTCAATTTTGGTTACTTTGCGAAGTTACTGGTTACGTTTCACGACATTCAACCCGCAGACAATAAAGAAGAATGAAAAATGATTAAATGACGAAGATGCGTTTGAGTCACTGACCATAACGCATGTCACTTATCGTTTAAAGAGGGCCTGGAAATGAAGTTGTACAGCCTCCGGGGCAGGTTTCTATTGACCTAGGTGTACAGCCCTAAGTTAAGTTGGTGTACAGCCCTAAGTTACCTTGGTGTACAGCCCCATTTACCTTGGTGTACAGCCCTCAGTTACCTTCGTGTACAGTCCTCAGTTACCTTGGTGTAAAGCCCTCAGTTACCTTGGTGTACATCCCCAAGTTACATTGGTGTACAGCCCTCAGTTACCTTGGTCTACAGCCCCATTTACCATGGTGTACAGCCCTCAGTTACTTTGGTGTATACCCTATTTACCTTGGTGTATAGCCCTAAGTTACCTTGGTGTACAGCCCTCAGTTACATTGGTCTACAGCCCCATTTACTTTGGTGTACAGCCCTCAGTTACCTTGGTCTACAGCCATATGGACAGGTTCTAGTTATACTGGTGTACAGCCCTCAGTACCATGGTGTACAGCCCTGTTAACTTGGTGTACAGCCCTCAGTTACATTGGTCTACAGCCCCATTTACCTTGGCGTACAGCCCTCAGTTACCTTGGTGTACAGCCATACGGACAGGTTCTAGTTATACTGGTGTACAGCCCTCAGTACCATGGTGTACAGCCCTAAGTTACCTTGGTGTACAGCCCTCAGTTACATTGGTCTACAGCCCCATTTACCTTGGCGTACAGCCCTCAGTTACCTTGGTGTACAGCCATACGGACAGGTTCTAGTTATACTGGTGTACAGCCCTCAGTACCATGGTGTACAGCCCTGTTACCTTGGTGTACAGCCCTCAGTTACATTGGTCTACAGCCCCATTTACCTTGGCGTACAGCCCTAAGTTACCTTGGTGTACAGCCATACGGACAGGTTCTAGTTATACTGGTGTACAGCCCTCAGTACCATGGTGTACAGCCCTGTTACCTTGGCGTACAGCCCTCAGTTACCTTGGTGTACAGCCATACGGACAGGTTCTAGTTATACTGGTGTACAGCCCTCAGTACCATGGTGTACAGCCCTGTTACCTTGACGTACAGCCCTCAGTTACCTTGGTGTACAGCCATACGGACAGGTTCTAGTTATACTGGTGTACAGCCCTCAGTTACCTTGGTGTACAGCCATACGGACAGGTTCTAGTTATACTGGTGTACAGCCCTCAGTTACCTTGGTGTACAGCCATACGGACAGGTTCTAGTTATACTGGTGTACAGCCCTCAGTTACCTTGGTGTACAGCCATACGGACAGGTTCTATTTATATTGGTGTACAGCCCTCAGTACCATGGTGTACAGCCCTGTTACCTTGGTGTACAGCCCTCAGTTACCTTGGTGTACAGCCATACGGACAGGTTCTAGTTATACTGGTGTACAACCCTAGGAACATGTGTCTGGTAACCTTGGAGTACAGCCCCCAGCTAACTCGATGTACAGCCCCAGGTTACCTTGGTGTACTCGCTGAGCAGGATGCCCTGCTCCATGGCCTGGAAGATCATGAAGGGGACAAGGAAGAACATGTGGGTGCCCACCAAGGTCCGGAACCACGACGTCATCGTCTGTCGGACGGGCGCCCGCGCCGACCACTCGCTCCGCGACAGAGGCGTGACCAGAACCACCGTCAGGACCAGTCCCAGAACCTGTGGAATGGACACGGGTAAATTGTACTTATCCGGCTGCCGTTAGTTCAATGCCCGGAGTGTCTGGAATTTATGATAAGCACGCATATTCTTCCTGACACTCCAGGCATTCCAAGAACCGCAACTGGATAATTACAATATTGCCATTTGTCACTGTTTACTGTCAGTTGTGTCCCTTCGAAAAACGGGCTTACGCCGAAAATTTGTCCTAGGATCCAGGAGGGTCCTAGCGTTTGTTTTAACCGTTTTTGTGTTTGGGTGATGTGCAGTGAGCTGAAGATAGTCTTAACAGAGATATACAGCGTATAACAACATCTAATGCAGCCTTGCTGTTCTTTCTGGTGTCTGCGTGTTGTGACACAGCCCAAGCCTTGGTGTTCTTGCTGGTGTCAGTGTGTTGTGACACAGCCCAAGCCTTGGTGTTCTTGCTGGTGTTAATGTG
>OY757552.1:953655-963655 GCA_963584105.1 Alviniconcha strummeri
AGACTGAGTTTGTAGATTTTAATTAGGCTTATCATTATCATTAATAGGAAGAAAGTAAGTAAACATGGTTACATGGTGCTTAAGATCCACATAAATCATAAAGCTTATTAGGGACAGGGAGAAGGAGGTATGGAGGTGGGGGAAGAGGGAGATTATATACCTATCGCTACACTGTCACCACCAGAAAGACTCCTGCATTAAGATGGGCAGCGATGAGAGCCATTTTAATGTTTTATTACTTGTGAGGGACAAAGTCACAAGACAGTGTCCACAGACCACAACTTTCGAAGAGTAAGGAGAGTGGAGGAGGATTCAAACCAAGGTCCCTCTGCTCCCTCTCCTTACCACTAGGCCAAACCAGCTCACCATTATTAGGAAGAGTTTTAAGAAGTATATTGGCTTATGGTGGTGTTTGTTTATCCTGAGGTGTACCTTTGAGTTTGAGCTTGACAAGATGTTAAAATTCAAAGGCTTACCAGCACAGTACCAGACTGATGGAAGGACATGTCTGTGCCGTAGTTGTCAGGCAGGCGATTTGTTAATTGTGGTAATCTTGTGTCTTCTTTTTCCAGATGAGGCTTGATGATTGACTGACAATTTTTGTAAGAAGTTATGGTTAGTGGTAGTTGATCAGATTCCACCAACAACAACAAAAAAGGAGTTAATATGCGCTCCAAAGATGTCACATGAACACAAGACAACAACAAAGACACGAGTCACCGACAGTAACTCTCACCCAACATGTGAATGAACACAAGGTGCGTAAACTCCACCAGAGGCATAGCCTTCAAGAAAGGATCCTCTCCCCGGTGGTATGAATAGCGTACCTGCCATTTCAAGCACATTCGATGCCACAGGTGTGCACAGCATGAGACACAACCAATTCAGTGTTGTTTGCTGACTCTGCACCAGCGCTCCAAGCCTCATTCTGTTTCACCTGCCAGGTGAGAGTTGCTGCAGGTGATTCAGGTCTTTGTTGTTATGCTCTGTTAATTCAACAGAAGCATTCATTCACAGCCTCAGTCTGTTTCACCTGCCAGGTGAGAGTTACGGTAGGTGATTCCGGTTTTTTATTGTTGTGCTCAGTTTGCTGTGCTGTGTTTGTTGTGCTCGGTTTGTTGTGTTCCATTTGCTGATTTTGCTAAAAGCACTGTAGGCCTCTTTATGTTTCACATACATGTCAGGTGAGAGGTACTGCAGACAGTTCAGGTCTTTGTTGTTGTGCTCCGTTTGCGGATTCTGCAAAAGCGCTATAGGCCTCATTATGTTTCACGTGTCAGGTGAGAGTTACTGCGGGCGATTCAGGTCTTTGTTGTTGTGCTCTGTTTGCGGATTCTACAAAAACGCTCTAGGCCTCATCCTGCGTCAGATTCTGATGGGTTCCATGTTAACGTTGGACGCCTGTTTCCAGGATGAGAGGGAAGCAGTGCTGTCAGAGCTGAGTGCAGCACGCAGCACCGTGCAGCAGCTGCAGGTCGAGCTGGAGAAGTACCGAGAGAGCGACCCCGAGGTTCTGGAACAGCAGAAGCGAGAAGCAGGCTCTGCGCTGGAGGCAGCCAACAGGTGGACAGGTAATATAGATGGACAGGTAACACTTACAGATGGACTGCTAATGTATATACAGCTGGATAGGTGATTGGTGATATATACAGATGGACAGGTAATACATACTGATGGACAGGTGATATATATGGACAGATGATATTATACACAGATGGACAGATGATATATATACAGATGGACAGGTAATATACTAGTGTCACTTCTGCAGATGACGTGTTCTCCTGTCTGCAGGTAGTGTGTTCTCCTGTCTGCAGATAATGTGTTCTCCTGTCTGCAGATGATGTGTTCTCCTTTCTGCCGATAATGTGTTCTCCTGTCTGCCGATAATGTGTTCTCCTGTCTGCAGGTAGTGTGTTCTCCTGTCTGCAGATAATGTGTTCTCCTGTCTGCGGATGATGTGTTCTCCTTTCTGCCGATAATGTGTTCTCCTGTCTGCCGATAATGTGTTCTCCTGTCTGTAGATAATGTGTTCTCCTGTCTGCAGATGTGTTCTGTTCTCCTGTGTGCAGATAATGTGTTCTTCTGTCTGCAGATAATGTGTTCTCCTGTCTGCAGATAATGTGTTCTCCTGTCTGCAGATGTGTTCTGTTCTCCTGTGTGCAGATAATGTGTTCTCCTGTCTGCAGATGTGTTCTGTTCTCCTGTGTGCAGATAATGTGTTCTTCTGTCTGCCGATAATGTGTTCTCCTGTCTGTAGATAATGTGTTCTCCTGTCTGCAGATGTGTTCTGTTCTCCTGTGTGCAGATAACGTGTTCTTCTGTCTGCAGATAATGTGTTCTCCTGTCTGTAGATGATGTGCTCACCTGTCAGCAAATATGTTCTTCAGTTCTCCTGTGTGCAGATAATGTGTTCTTCTGCCCACAGATAATGTGTTCTTCTGCCCACAGATAATGTGTTCTTCTGCCCACAGATAATGTGTTCTTCTGTCCACAGATAATGTGTTCTTCTGCCCACAGATAATGTGTTCTTCTGCCCACAGATAATGTGTTCTTCTGCCCACAGATAATGTGTTCTTCTGCCCACAGATAATGTGTTCTTCTGCCCACAGATAATGTGTTTGCCATCAAGTCCTGGGTGAAGAACAAGTTCCATTTTGAGGAGAGCGTCCTTGACAAACAGTTTGATATTCCATCCGATTTTGACTACATCGAGTGAGCAAGGACCCAGCAACCCATCGTGTGGACCGTTATGGCAACTCACCTTCAGTGACCCTAAAGTTACAGCATTTGCCATGGGCTGCAAAGTTATTGCACTTGTCATTAAAACAGCTTCTCTCTAGAGGCCAGCACTTGGCCATGGAATTGAGCTTGGGCGTCCCATGTCTCCTGCAGTGGACTGTGATAAGGATAGAAGGGTATTTCTTTGCCAGTGACATTGAGATGTGGACAGGAGTTTGACTTGGAGACACACACACACACACACACACACATGCACATACACACACACACATATACACACCATGCCACACACAGTTGCATGCACACGAACTATGCATGTGCACACACACTACGCATGCACACACACCATGCACACCATGCACGCACGCACACACACACACACACACACACACCATGCACACACTCACATGCATGCACACACATGCATGCACGCACACACACACCACACACACAATCACACACACAAAGACACACACACACAATGTCAATGACAGACTAGGGTCACTCACAGGTTCAGACTGTCAAGTCACAGTTGAGAGCACCAATGGCAGGTGGAAGAAGCTGCCGCTCAGATGGTGGGTACATGCCCTCTGCGCCTGGTACCTCCTCCCAGACGGCAACAGTTGGAACAGGTCGTGCGCTGGGTGGGACTGGTCTGCAATGGTCTGCCTGGATCTAGCCACAGATCGCTTGGTGAATATCTCCTCCAATACTCGATGATAATTCTTTTTATCATGGGCAGTGCAGGTGGCTTTGTTTAAACCCTGTGGAGTGGACAAAGAATGAAACAAAGTGCCACTACACCTGCCCTGATTATGAAGCATACGAGAAACGTGTGTGTCAAAAATTAAAATTCCGCTGCTTTATGCACTCAACTACTGTCTCTTCAGTGTTCGCAAGAACGTCACAATCATTGTGTATCATGGGCCAAGCAGGTTTTTTGATGAAACCCTACAGAGTAGACCAGCCAGCCTTCATATGACAGGACTGTTTACCATGGCACTGAGAGGTCAGGCTTTGAGGAGGTTCCAGCGGCTAGGGTTAGGGTCAGTGTACAATGGCATCAAGAGGTCAGACTTTGAGGAGGTTCCAGTGGCTAGGGTTAGGGTCAGGTTACCATGGCACCAAGAGGTCAGACTTTGAGGAGATGCCAGTGGCTGAACCCTCATGGACCCAGCAGGGTCTGGTGGCTGTGAGATTAGTACTTCCAAGCAGGTTCTGGTGGCTGTGAGATTAGTACTTCCAAGCAGGTTCTGGTGGCTGTGAGATTAGTACTTCATTGTCCTTTGCAGGAAACTTGGGTCACCTTACATACTGGGTGAGGCACAGCAGCCGCAAGAGCAGCGCTACCCATTCCTTTCAGCGTGTGCAGTATTTTTGTGTGTCCAGACAATGGTATGGCTGCCAGTGTTCGGGATTTTTAACGTGTGCACAGATACTGATGCATGTGACTGCACACAGGGGCTGTACGGACGCTGTAAGAGTCTGCACTGGAAGTTTTTGATTCTGGGAGAAAAACGCCTTGCCGCACCAGGGACTTGAACCTGCGTCAGTATTTTGCCTCGGCTTTTTAGTTGGCTGCTGTACCAGTTGAACTGTCCCCGCCCCACTTCACAACTGCCAGTTGGGCCCTGCAGAACCAAAAGTTGGTGTCGACCCAGAGCTGCCAAAGGTTCTCCTTTCAAAGCCTGGAGTAGGTCAGAATATAGCCTTGCATGCTTTGCCAACAGCCATAAGTTTTTCCTTTGTAATTTCAACATTCTTGGGCCATTCATTTTCATTTTCTTCAGATCCTCGCCACTTCTTCCTTGAGTTTTAGGTGTGGTTGATGCACATTCCCATGCTGGCCTGTGGAATAATGTGGATCACCTTGCTCATCATAATAATAAATGCATTTCTAATGTGCTGAATCCCTCCATGACTATACATGAGTGATCAAAGTGCGATCGTAACAAGTGACTTGATGCAGAGTCCCATGCCAAGTGCCTGCAGAATATAAATGAGCTACAAAATATGACTGTTACTGCGTATCAAAACAGTAAATCAGACACTGTGATTTGATGAATTTTGTTTTGATTTTGTACTGTATATGTCGTGAAAGATTTCTTTGTAATATTTCTGTCAGTTGAAGGGACATGTAGTTATTGAGATATGTGTGTTGTGGACTTGGTTGTATTTGCTATTAATGGTGTCGTGGCCAGTACTGTGAGACAGGTTTTTACTTTTTTGGTGGCTGAGCTGTGTTCCAACTCAGCTGGCCTCACTTTGATGGCCACAGGGTTTAAACCCACTCAACATTGTTTCTGTCAATAATAAGATACTTAAAGTGCCTAACTTGCACAGGCCATAAGCACTTACACATTCTTTACACGTACATATTGTCAAAATTCAACACATGCAACATGAACACCCACCTACACACGCATGCGCCTGCACACACACACACACACACGCACACACTCATATATCAGGGCAGTTGAATGTGAAGAACCCCACACCAAAGACCACTCAGCTTTTAAAGACCACTTACTGGTGATATTTAGGGTATAGTCTTCTCCTTCAGCAGTTTCACTGTATATTGTACTGCAGCAGTACATATATATTTACTGTGCTATTTTAACAAATGAGGCCTGCATTGTACAGTTGGTAGAACATGAAACCATTGTGTTTGAATAGAGTAATTTGATGTACAAGAGCTAATTTGAATAATTACTTGAAAGACATCACATGATGCTCATTCTGTTTCAGATTATAATCTCAAGTGCACTTGATTCATTGTGCAGTTGAAAAGAGAAATGTATCATGCCACTTGCTTAATACTTTTATATTTCTTCATGTTTACATTTGTTGTTGGTTGTTATTGGTATGTTGTGCTAAGAGCAGAGTTCAGTTGCATGCATGTGCAGCCATTAATAAAATTTCAGTAAATCCAAACTGCAAGCAATGTTCTCTGGGGTGAAGTATTGTCTGTCACCAGTTCAACCTGTGCAACAACCACATGCATGCACACACACACACACACACACACACACACACACACACACACACACACACACACACACACACACACACACACGTACACTACACACACACAAACATACACACACATACAAATATGCACGCACACAGACACTCACTCACACACACAACTAAGTGAAGCATGTCAAGCCACAAACTATTTTGGGGCTCACAATGTGTTTTTTATACATCATTCATTTACAGGCATGGTTTACTCTTAACACCAGTTAAAAAAATATGTCTTTCTTCACACCACATACACACTCTGATAGTTACTCCTGTGCACTTTTTATTTAAAAAGCAACTGCAGAAATGAGATCACAGGAAACTGAACACAAGACCATTTTGGGCATTCATTTCATCATTCAGTACAATTCATATTCAATTTTAACACAACAGTGTAATACCACCATACTACTAACAACGGTGTAATACTAAATAAAAGTCTTTATAAGTATTTCAGGTAGTGGTATGAACACATAAATGATGCCAAGAAATACTGTTCAACATGATGACACAAGTTACCCATTTTCTCCTCGATATGTCCGATTCACACTGGGAGAAGAAAACCTGTTGAGCAATTATGTTTAACCAGTCACCAGGCAATGAACCAGCAATAAAAATAACTCAACCGGAACTGAAAGGGTGAGTTGGCATGCTGGATTATGATGACTTTCTGACTAGCTTCACCAGCTTTGCCACTGCCCGCAGCTGGTATACAGCAATCACAGCACCAAGTACAAAATTCTGTTATTCGGCACTGATGATATTCAGGAGGAAAAAAACACCACAAATATTGAAACAAAGTCGGACTGCTAGTGTTCTCAAATAAGAAATAAAAATCTGAAACAAGAATGACTGCTAGTGTCTTAAACCCAGATTCAAACACGTAAAAGGTTCAAAAGAATGTTATTCATTCGGACAAAACAACCTGCGAATTTCCGGGATAATCCCCTTTATCAAGCTATATAACGACACTTAAACAACAGTTAAACAGTGAAAAATGAGATACAGACACTTTCAAGCACTTCTGCCAAGCACTGGACCAGACAAAAACATAAGTGGTTTAGCTTTTCATCTCATGTTTAGGTAGGTAGTGTTGCTTAATGTCCTCAGATGTCGGTTGACATATTAGGGACTAGCTGAGACCAATGCCGAAGCATGGTTCAGTATAGCTTTACGTCCACGGAAACCAGAAGGCTCGTTAGGACGGACAGCCCAGGACGGCCACCTCGACTCTCACACAGCTCCTGAACTATGATCATCTCATTTTTCACTGTTTAACTGTTGTTTAAGTGTCGTATGGAGCTTGATAAAGGGGATTATCCAAAAAATGTGCAGGTTGTGTTGTGTTGTGTCCAAATAAATAGTGTTCTTTTGAGCCTTTTACATGTTAGATTCTGAAATAAGATCAAAATGCACAAAAGGTTAGCAAGAACACTGATTTTTACAGGACAACACAAAATGTGTGCACACTTTCAGGGTCAGTCCCTTTCTCAAGCAACAACACTGATAATACAGACACTATCATAAATGAAAATCATCTAAGTGGCTTGTGCTGGAGACTGTTCACAACTTGATGCAGTTGGCGTGTGATTATGGATCATTGCCCCCAGTATAATACTAGCAGAGTTCAGTTCAAGCTCAGAAAAACCCATAATTACACGCTCCACCCTGTCCCTCAGAAGTTTCCCAACGTTGCCTCTGAAACAGTTCCAATGTTCATCTGACTGATGATGGCCCTCTCTGGTCCTTTCAGTGAAGATTGTCGAGTGCTTCCTCTTTCCACACCTCTCTCCTCCACATTGTTGATGGTGTGATGCTGGCTTTAAGCCAAATGCAGTCTTGATACCAGCATCACTATTATTCAGCAATGCTGACATTTGGTTGGTGTGTAACTGGGGATAACTGCACCTTGTGTATGCTGGCTTTAAGCCAAATGCATTGTCTTCACACTGGTCAGCATCAATGAACACAATACAATCATGATCATATCTAGTTTTGGACACTACAATTATAAGACACATCAGTAACTGACTTCTCCAGTTATAGACACTTGTACTATACAATTACAAGACACATCAATAACTGACTTCGCCAGTTATAGACACTTGTACTATACAATTACAAGACACATCAATAACTGACCTCTCCAGTTATAGACACTTGTACTATACAATTACAAGACACATCAATAACTGACCTCTCCAGTTATGGTTACTGGTACCAAACAGTTACAAGACAGATCATAACTGGCTTTTTTTCCCTTCTGTTTTTACCCTGGGCAGTCAACTACAGCAGTCAGCATTAATATGAGCTGTTAGGCATAGCTCCAAAGAACAGCACACACTGCACATATATGTATATATACACACACACACACTCAAATGGCAGAACATTGAGCAATGGAAATCTTGTCTCAATTTCAAAATGGAAGAATGTCTCACCAAAGCTCTCAAAAGGCAACAGCCTCACTCAAAGACTCAATGTGCTGCATGCCCAAGAACACTGTCATACCCCCTCCTCCTCAGTCCAAACACACACACACACACACACACATAAACACACACTCACAAACAGATACACTCACACACACACACACACACACACACACACACACACACACAACACACACATACTTCTCCAGTTATGGCACTCTCTGTTAATTGCGTAACAATGATGACTACAGGCTGAATCTTTACTCTCCCGTAATCATGAAAATGGGTGAAGGTCAGAGAAACCAGCATGAACAGCTAAAGATCAACAGCGGTCACTTTCATGTAAAGCATGAAAGATCTCACTCAAACAGAAAAGATGTCAAGGTCAACAGCCAGCAGAAAGCTAAAATGCACAAAAACAAAACAAATAAAAAAAACAAGCTAAAAAAAATAGCAACCAAAACAGAAGTCTCATGTTCCATTAATCCAGTTGGAAGCTAACTCACAATATGAACGTCTTGCACGCTCTCACTCAACCCAATCACAGCTCAAGGCACCATTTTAAGTCTCCTTCACCAACAACTGCTGATGCTTCACATAGCTTCACCATCATCTAGCAATAGCTTCACCATCATCTGCCAATAGCTTCACCATCATCTACCAACAGCTTCACCATCATCTGCCAACAGCTTCACCATCATCTACCAACAGCTTCACCATTATCTGCCAACAGCATCACCATCATCTACCAATAGTTTCGCCATCATCTACCAGTAGCTTCACCATCATCTGCCAATCACAGCTCACAGCCACAGGAAGCTGTTGACACTTCACACTCTTTCACCCTCTACCAACCACAACGCACAACCCATCAGAAGCTCTGCACACACACACACACACACACACACACACACACACACCCACGCAAATCCCCCCTCACTGAAGCGCAAAGCTGAAGTCCTGCAAGAACTCCTCCAGACGCCCGTCCTTGTTGCTGCAAAAGTCCCGGAAGTCGGCCAGCATCTTGTCCTGGAAGTCCTCGTAGCCCGTGTTGCCGGAGCGCCAGCGCTTGGAGGACATGAAGTTCCAGGACCACAGGAAGCCGAGGCGGTGGTGCGGCTCGTGCCGCAGGTTGGACTGCTGCCGGGCGATGTACTCCTTGTGCAGGTCCGAGGATGACCGCTTGGCCAGGGTGCTGGCTGTGGGCGAAGGAGGGGGCTTCAGGGTGGTGGTGCTGGGGGTCTTCGCCGTGGAAGCCGGCGGAGAGAGGCTGGGCTTCAGCTCAGGGATGAGGACGAACATGCCGACCGTGCAGTGGACGTACTGGTGCTTGTAGTCATCCGCTTCCAGCTGTGAGGAGGAGGAGGAGGAGGTGGTGGCGGAGCTGGCTCGGATGTTGCTGTTTTCTGGTCGGGCGACTGTGCAGGGAACAAACCCGAACCTGCCCAAAAGTTATTTATATCAGTTAAAAACCTGCCCCTAAAGTCGTTTGTATCAGTTAAAAACCTGCCCCTAAAGTCATTTGTATCAGTTAAAAACCTGCCCCTAAAGTGGTTTGTATCAGTTAAAAACCTGCCCCTAAAGTCGTTTGTAACAGTTAAAAACCTGCCCCTAAAGTCGTTTGTATCAGTTAAAAACAAATCCAAACCTGCCCCAAGTGATACACATCAGTCAGAAACAATCTCAAACATGCCCCAAAAGTTATTCACAGCAGTTAAAAGCAAACCCCAACATGCCCCAGAAGTTATTCATTGCAGTTAAAAACAAACCCCAACCTGTCCCAGAAAAGTAATTTGTATCAC
>OY757552.1:968655-988655 GCA_963584105.1 Alviniconcha strummeri
GAGCCATTTTAGTGGTATTATCTGTGGTGCTCAGTGGCGAAGAGACACTTTTAGTGTTATTATCTGAGGGTGCTCAGTGGCTAAGGGCCACTGTTGGTGTTATTATCTGAGGGTGCTCAGTGGCTAAGGGCCACTGGTATTATCTGTGATGCTCAGCAGCTAAGAGGCTGGTGATGCTGACTGTCCATGCCAAAAGTCGACTGTCACAAATGGGTACAGCCTGTCTAAGCCCATGGTAGCTATTTAATATTTATTTTATTTTCAGCATCCAGTAACTGAAAGACGTAAATAAGCTCAAAGCTGCAACACCCACACCCTGCTTTTGAAGCAGGATAACCAGTTAGAAGAAAACTGAAGTCCAACATCCCCCCCCACCCTCCCCTTGTTCAAATAGAGCAAGGCGGACACTGATGGGGGGGGGGGGGGGGAGTAGGTGGGGTAAAAAGACAAACACCTGAAAACAGGAAAAACTCAACAGACCAGGCCTTCAAACAAAACAAAAAACAAACAAACAAAAAAACAACCCCCCAAACCCACCGTCAGTGAAAATTACATGTACGGCTTCAAACTCAAATAATATACTGAAATGTGTGTATGCTAATGATACTAATGAAAAGTGAGGAAGGAACAACAGCACAAGAAAGTCAAGGACAACACCACACCCATTAACAAAAGCAATCAGTATTCAGGGTACCACCCCCCTCACCCACCCACACCTGATAGGGAGATGAAGGGCATGATGGGAAGAAAGTCACACAAAAAATAAAAAGAATAAAAACGAAGAAAAACCCCTCCAGAAAATATAGCAACTCCTTTTGATACCGCTGTACCATGCTGAAACACCTGACAGAAAAAATGCCAGGCCAAAAAGCTCTTCACAGTGAATCGCTTCCTCCGCTTCCTGTTTGTTCTCTTCATTCACAACCAAAGGGAGGCAAAAATGTGAGGCAAAAAAAGCTCTTCAGGTTGAAACAGTGCCTGTTTCCTGTTCATTCTCTTCATTCAGCAACCAAAGGGAGGTAAGGAGCTTTCACGCTTCACTGCCCTTAGGGTCCCCGCAGTGGGACAGCAGCAAGGTACTGGCAAGGTACCAGTAAGGTACTGGCAGCAAAGAGTGCCTGAAAGGTACTTGCAGAGTTCCCATAAGGTAGGGCAGGCTACTGGTAAGGTATGTGCTGTGTATCTGTAAGATACTGGCAGGATACTGGCAGAGTTCCCACAGTATGGTCAAACTACTGGTAAGGTATGGGCTGTGTATCCAAAAGATACTGGCAGGATATACAGGCTGTGTATCCACAAGATACTGGCAGGATACTTGCAGAGTTCCCATAAGGTATTGTCAGGCTACTGGTAAGGTATGGGCTTTGTACCCGTAAGATACTGGCAGGATATATGGGCTGTGTATCTGTAAGATACTGGCAGGACACATGGGTTGTGTATCCATAAGATACTGGCAGGATATATATATATGGGATGTGTATCCATAAGATACTGGCAGGATACTGGCAGAGTTCCTGCAAGGTAGTGGAAGAGCACCCAGAATGTACAGGCAGGGTACTGAGTAACCATAAGGTACTGGCATGGAACTGGTAAGATGCCAAGGTACAGGCATGGCACAAGTAAGGTGCCAGAGTACTGGCATGCCACAGGTAAGGTACAGGCAAGTACTCACAGGGTACTGGCAGGGTGCTCCTAAGGTACTGGAAGGTACTGCCAGTGTAGAAACTGCTCCTCTTTGCTGAGAACACAGAGCTAGTCAAGGTTCCCGCTTTACTACCTGAAGAAGGTACTGGCAGGGTACTGGTGAGGAACTGGTGAGGTACTGCTACTGTATGGAGAAATGTGGGCCCCTTTGCTGAGAACATGGAGCTAGGCAAGGTTCCTGCTTTACCACCTAGAGTAGGTCAGAATACACATTTTCATGCTAAGTCTGCTGCTGAGTATTCTGCTTTCCTATGTTCAATCTTCCCAGTTCATTAATTCTACTTTTCTTTTTCTTCTTCTCCAAAACTTCTTCCTACTTAAGAAGTGACATTCAGCATAATAAAAATACAGTTCGCCACCAAAGCCCAGAAGGTATATGCATAATCTAATATAGTTTGCTAGCTACTGAAGCTGGTGACAAATCTGCATAATCTAAATACTGGCTACCAAGGCCGATATGAAATTTGCATAATCTAAACACTGGCTACCAAAGCCAATTAGAAATCTGCATGATCTAAACACTGGCTACCAAAGCCAACAAGAAATCAGCATGATCTAAACACTGGCTACCAAAGCCAACAAGAAATCAGCATGATCTAAACACTGGCTACCAAAGTGGATAAGAAATCTGCATGATCTAAACACTGGCTACCAAAGTGGATAAGAAATCAGCATGATCTAAACACTGGCTACCAAAGTGGATAAGAAATCAGCTTGATCTAAACACTGGCTACCAAAGTGGATAAGAAATCAGCATGATCTAAACACTGGCTACCAAAGTGGATAAGAAATCAGCATGATGTAAATGCTGGCTTCAGAAGCTGATCAGAAATCTGCATCACCTGGATATAGTCTACTGCTGGTTACCTCGGCCAAAAAGAAATCTGTATATCTGATATAGTTTTCTGGCTACCAAAGACAATGAGAAATCTACATAATCTAAATATAGTTTGCTGACTATCACAGAAAATACGTGATCAGCACAATCTGATACAGTCTGCTGGCCACCGAAGCGGAAAAGAAATCTGCGTCATCTAGACATAGCTTGCTGGCTACTAAAGCTGAGATAAAATCGGCATAATGTGATATAGTTCACCGGCTGCCAATCCCAGTAAGAGATCTGCACCATCTCGTCCTGAAAGACAGCAGCTACCATAAACCCATGCTGCAAGCCAACGACAGCAATCCATGAACAGCTACACCCCAGCAACAGGGAAATTCACCAGATATTCTCTAATTTCGAACTGCTGTGGGATCAAAAACATGTTTGAGCCTTCAGCAAAGGGGCCCAATCTTCCACCTCATGCCTTGGTGGGCACAATAACACATGCACAGGCCAGCACCCGGAACAAAGCCAGGCGGTGGAGGAAGGCGGCCACGCCTGGGCTGGGGTTCTGGGTTCAAATCCACAACTTCGTGTACCAAGGGCAGTGCTGCTAGTACTACCATGTGGTCATCGTCCCTCAACCACGGATCAAGGGAGCGAAGAAGTCTGGGAAGCAAGCAAGACCAGGCAGAGGCAACAGGCATTCACCCAAAACCCAACACATGCACCCCCCAAAAAAGCAAAACAACAACGAAAAACACCCCAGAGGGTTTCACTACAGCTCTAGAGACAAGCAAAGCACATATCACCAGGCCACTATACACCTACATTCTACACGGAAGAACAGACAACTACACTTTGCTCTCACTGGCTGGTAACAAAGGCAGAGGCAACCCAAGGCGACAGACAGCCGACAAGAACAATAACCCCCCCAAAAAACAAAGGTATTGACTAATGGGACTGTGTCTGTAATGCTCACTGTTACTGATATTTCTCTGCATGCTTGCTAGAAACCAGTGATCTGGAACTCTCTTTCTCTCTCTGTCCAGCATTCATCTTCACCCTCTTCTTTAAGTCAAAACTAAAAACCCATCTCTTTTCTTCTGCATACTGATCTGTCATTTTGTTCTCTTTCTCATTCTACCAGCCAGTCAACAGTAATGCATGTATCTGTAGTGTGTGTGTGTGTGCGTGCGTGCGTGCGTGCATGCATGCGGGGGTGTGTGTGTGTGTGTGTGTGTGTGTGTGTGTGTGTGTGTGTGTGTGTGTGTGTGTGCATGCATGTGTGTGTGTGTGCATGCATGTATGTGTGTGTGTGTGTGTGTGTGTGAGAGAGAGAGAGAGAGAGAGAGAGAGAGAGAGAGAGAGAGAGAGAGAGAGAGAGAGAGAGAGAGAGCATGTGTGCCTGCGTGCATGCGTGTGTGTGATAAAATGAGCATATCCTTATGTCTTCGTAAGCGCTACAGACTCTTACGAAATGGGGCGCCATGAATAATCTATCCCAGCTCTCTGTCGTTGCCTGCAATTCTGCAACAATCCACCAAAGACCTCTGATACATGTCCAGCTGAGTAACAGCCACGTGTAAAATCTCACCGCTGTTCAGTACGTGAATGGGTGACGTCTCCTTCTTCCTCAGCAGTCTTCTTTTCATGGAGGCAGTAGACCTGCTCTGAGGGCTGGAGGGAAGTGGGGAGGGGGACTGTGTGAGTGTTTTTAATTCCCTTTCCACTTGGGCAGCCACATTTCATCTTTGACGCTTGACCTAGTCTGCATTGCATGTTCGTGCAGCTGAACTGTGGCATGGCTGTCAATGCCTGGGGTCATTAACATGCGCACAGACGGTAATGCATGCGGCCGTGCATGGGGGCTGTACAAAACACAAGAGTCTGCACTGAAAGTTGACTACGGGAGAAAAATTCCAGCTGAACTGGAAGCATACAGTAAGTCTCACTAGTTTCCCTCTTGCAATCATCCGTGAACCAGTAGCAACCATCCCTGTGACACTCTTCTCATGAACAAATCCTTGTGCACCAAAATGACACCCCCCCCCCCCCCCACCACCCCCATTTAAAAGTTACCAGGTGGAGCCCCCTGTTCCCCACCCACCCCTTAAAAGTTATGAGGTAGAGCACTTACTGGGTAACTTTATTGTTAGTGACATCACAAAATGTTTCTTTTAGTTTCAAGTTTGGCATGCTGGCTTTTGTTAAACTATTCATTATTAGCATGCTGGCTATTTGTTACTGGCACACTGGCATTTGTTAAACTATTCATTACTGGCACAGTGGCCTTTGTTAAACTATTCATTACTGGCACAGTGGCCTTTGTTAAACTATTCATTACTGGCACACTGGCTCTTAAAACTATTGGATACTGACATGCTGGCTTTTGTAAACGATTAGCTGTCCATTACAAACTTGGACCCAAGATTGAAATGACTGTCAGTTTCTTCAGCGCCCACCAAACGCCACCACGATGGGACACAGTGAGCATTGCAGACACTGTCCTTCGGGGCCGGAACACAAAGTCAGAAGATGGAAGGAGAGACGAACGCCTTCACTTACCCTTCCTGGCGCACACGTTGATTTTGCCTGAAAAGCAGCTGCGCTTAAAGCATCACACGTGTAGGCAATCCAGTTATGATGAAAAGAAGAAAGAAAAAAGTCTGAGAGATGTTGGTACCCAGTGGAAGATGGGTATAATTAGTCATTCATGGGTAGATGGGTATAATTAGTCGTTCAAAGGCAGCAATTTGTCACATTTGGCACGCAGGGGGAAAAAAGGGGGAAAACTTGCTGGGGCCACGAGTAACATGCCCCCCCCCCACCCACCCACCCCCCCCACACACACACACACACATCCCTCATGAAAAATACAGAAGGCCACACCAGGTGACGTCACCCTTCACCTGCATGTGCAGAGAAAGTGAGTCCTCACCATTTTTCTCACTACAATTCAACTCCCAACTGTTTCGAATTCCAGTCTCTTTGAAACTGTTCACTGTATATGTAGACAAAGCCCTTCCCTGGTTGATCGGCAAGACAAAAACAAGCATCTCTTGTGTGCTGGAATAAAGGGGAGGGAATGAATGAAAGAGCCTTTTTGTTTGTTTTTTGTGTTTTTTTTTTTACATGGGGCCAACCGGGAAGGATGACGTGGGTGAGGAGGAAGAAAGGCTAAACAGCTCTCTGCTTCGCTAACCACTACTTGCAAACAACAACAAGTTGCGCTTCACACACAAAACAGTTGTTACTGGTTAGAGAACAACAAAACTCCACAACAAACTCAATGACACGCACACACACACACACACACACACACACACACACACACACACACACACACACACACACCATGCATGGCACACTTTCTTTTCCCAGGCTGTTAGCTGTCTGTAATTCTCAACGGTTTGTGATAAGGGGGTGGTACGTATGTGTGTGTGCATGCGTGCGTGCGTGTGTGCATGTGTGCGTGCGTGTGTGTAAATGTGAGCATGTGTGTGTAAATGTGAGCATGTGTGTGTGCATGTGAGCATGTGTGTGTGCATGTGAGCATGTGTGTGTGCATGTGAGCATGTGTGTGTGCATGTGAGCATGTGTGTGTAAAAGTGAGCATGTGTGTGTGTGCATGTGAGCATGTGTGTGTAAATGTGAGCATGCGCGTATCGTAGTCCTGCTGTTTGGCTTGTTGTGGTTTGAACTGCTCGTAATTATTGCTATTGCCGCTTTCCACTTGTGGTGTCTCAACAAGTTAAAATCTGATTCCCCTACAGCGTGCCAAGCTCTATTTTTATTATAAAGGTTCATGCTTTACAAATATTCCATAATTATTACCATCTTCGATTATTATTAAATAATTTGTTACTTCAGTTCACACGGCTTGGAAACACGGACATCCAACACACCTATCTAACGAATGTTTCAAACTGAAAATCAGCCTACCACTCACACACACACACACACAAACAACGAGCAAGGGCAACACGAGGGGTCCCAGCAAACAGACAGAGGCAACAACAAGGGAGGCCACTCTCACCTGACTGCTGACCCCACCCTTGCTTGCTCCAGCCGGTCTGGTCGCGCCAGTCTTCCACGATGGTGATGGGGGCGAAGGGGGAGATCGGCTCCCTCCTCCTCTCGGGCGAGTCCCTGGAGGTGGGGAGAAAGAACCGCCCGGCCCCCTGTTCCCCTTCCCCCTCCTCCAGGGCGGTGTGGGGCAGGATGGAGACCTCCAGCCACTCGTTCTGGAACAGCGTGTTGTAGCTGCAGCCTGGGTGAATCACGTGTGGCTCTGGGGAAAGAGATTTGGGGGCAGGGTTAAACCTCGGCGCAATCTTTCACCGGCGAGTTGGTTCGCTCTTGGATCTCAACATGCCGTCAACTGTAGGGGGTTACCTCAGGGTGAACCACCCGCTGGGAAGTCTTTTACACCAGCATCAAACATTTAGAAGTCTTTCCACATCACACATTCAGAAGTCTTTTACACCAGCATCAAACATTTAAAAGTCTTTCCACATCATACATTCAGAAGTCCTTCAGAAGTCTTTTACACCAGCATCAAACATTTAAAAGTCTTTCCACATCATACATTCAGAAGTCCTTCAGAAGTCTTTTACACCAGCATCAAACATTTAGAAGTCTTTCCACATCACACATTCAGAAGTCCTTCAGAAGTCTTTTACACCAGCATCAAACATTTAGAAGTCTTTCCACATCACACATTCAGAAGTCCTTCAGAAGTCTTTTACACCAGCACTACACCCTCAGAATTATTTTACACCAGCATCACACATTCCGAAGTCTTTTATATCAGCATTGCACATTCAGAAGTCTTTTACACCAGCATCACACATTCAGAAGTTTTTACACCAGCATCAAACAGTCAGAAGTCTTTTACACCAGCATCAGACATTCCACATCAGACATTCCAAAGTCTTTTACATGAGCATCACACATTTAGAAGTATTTTACATCAGCATCACATAATCAGAAACCTTTTACTCCAGCATCACCCATTCAGAAGTCTTTTACACCAGCATCAAAGTCTTTAACACCAGCATCACCCATTCAAAAGTCTTTTACACCAGCATCAAAGTCTTTAACACCAGCATCACCCATTCAGAAGTCTTTTACACCAGCATCAAAGTCTTTAACACCAGCATCACCCATTCAGAAGTCTTTTACACCAGCATCAAAGTCTTTAGCACCAGCATCACACATTCAAAAGTTTTTTACACCAGCATCAAAGTCTTTAACACCAGCATCACCCATTCAGAAGTCTTTTACACCAGATCCAAACACAAGTCATCAAATCTACAAGTCGAGAGGTAGCTCACAGTTCTGGACAGAACACAGTCACCAGCAAACGTATCCAAGTATTAAAAAAAAAAAAAAAAAAAAAAAAGTGTCAACAGCACAGAACAGAGAAGAGGCGACAAGACTATGAAAAACATGAAGTGATCAGTGTCAGTGTTTTGACTGGTGGCCAGCAGGGACAGGTGAATCAGGCAGGATGCTCTTTTGTGTTAAGAATGCTCTTCTGTATTAAGATGCTGTTTCGTATTAAGATGCTGTTTTGTATTAAGATGTAAGATGCTGTTTTGTATTAAGATGTAAGATGCTGTTTTGTATTAAGATGCTGTTTTGTATTAAGATGTAAGATGCTGTTTTGTATTAAGATGTAAGATGCTGTTTTGTATTAAGATGCTGTTTTGTATTAAGATGCTGTTTTGTATTAAGATGTAAGATGCTGTTTTGTATTAAGATGCTGTTTTGTATTAAGATGTAAGATGCTGTTTTGTATTAAGATGCTGTTTTGTATTAATATGCTCTTCTGTATTATACTCTTTTGTATTAAGACGCTCTTTTGTATTAAGATGCTCTTCTGTATTAAGATGCCCTTTTGTATCAAGATGCTCTTCTGTGTCAAGATGCACCTTCCTACTGTAGGAAAAGATGTGGACTGCAGGGAAGCAGACAGGGTAAACCACTGACCACAATGACACCGCCATAGTTTTGCCCCATATTCAGGAATGCCTTGCCTGCACATATTTTGTCTTCTCACTTTGGAGACAAAAATTCACAGACGTGCCTTATATCAAGAAGGCATAAATTATAATAGCTAAATTTATAAGAGAAATAATAATGAAGATAGCAGAAAAAAACTGCGACTCCCCAAAACCCTGCAGTTTCATGTGGCACCAGCCATGCCAGTGCTGTAAGTACACCACTTCGGTGGATATCCAAAAACGCGCTATAAAAAGCTAGTCACTCATGTAGAACCACAGGCGAGCACAATGAGTCTGCTCAACAGAGCGGAGAATATAGCGCTATGTAAGTGATCATCAATCAATCAATCAATCAATGTCATCACGAAAACCTGCAATCACAACTGCACTGACGGACCCACCTGATTTTGCCTTGGGATAGGAGAAGTAATAGAGGTAGAAGCCAAAGATGAACTTGTGCTTGGAGTTCCCTGAGGCGTGCAGGATCAGGCCCTCCTCCAACAAACTCTGAAACGTTAACCACGCCATAACATGACAATAAACAAAGGGAGCTCATCAGCACATTAATTAACATGCAAAGGGAGCTCATCAGCACATTAATTAACATGCAAAGGGAGCTCATCAGCACATTAATTAACATGCAAAGGGAGCTCATCAGCACATTAACACACAAAGGGAGCTCATCAGCATGTTAATTAACACACAAAAACACACAAAGGGAGCTCATCAGCATGTTAATTAACACACAAAAACACACAAAGGGAACTCATCAGCACAGTATCACACAAAGGGAGCTCATCAGCATGTTAATCAACCCACAAAGGGAGCTCATCAGCATGTTAATCAACCCACAAAGGGAGCTCATCAGCATGTTAATCAACCCACAAAGGGAGCTCATCAGCATGTTAATCAACCCACAAAGGGAGCTCATCAGCATGTTAATCAACCCACAAAGGGAGCTCATCAGCATGTTAATCAACCCACAAAGGGAGCTCATCAGCACATTAATTAACACATAAAGGGAGCTCATCAGCACATTACTCAACACACAAAGGGAGCTCATCAGCACATTAATTAACATTTGAACAATGTCACACACACAACAAAGACCTGAATCACCTGCAATAAGTCTTACCTGCTGAATGCCATCAAAGGTATATATACATATTAATTAAGGCTTGAACAATGTCACACACGCACACACACACACACACACACACACACACACACACACACACACACACACACACACACACACACACACACAACAAAGACCTGAATCACCTGCAGTAAGTCTTACCTGCTGAATGCCATCAAAGGCACATACATATATTAATTAAGGCTTGAACAATGTCACACACGCACACACACAGCAAAGACACGAATCACCTACAGTAAGTCCCACCTGGCAAACTCCATCAATGGTTTTCAAGGTACATACATTAAGGAATGCTAGAACGAAGTCACACACACAACAAAGACATGAATCACCTACAGTAAGTCTCACCTGGCAAACTCCATCAAAGGTACAGGCATACATACATTAATTAAGCCTAGAACAATGTCACACACACAACATGCATACATACATTAATTAAGCCTAGAACAATGTCACACACACAACATGAATACATACATTAATTAAGCCTAGAACAATGTCACACACACAACATGCATACATACATTAATTAAGCCTAGAACAATGTCACACACACAAACAACAATACCTGAATCACCTATGGTAAATCTCACCTGGCCAACTCCATCAAAGGTATTCAAGGTACATATGTACATACATTAATTAAGGCTTGAAATATGTCTCACACACACACACACAGCAAAGACACGAATCACCTGGCGAACTCCATCAAAGGTACATGCATACATAATTAAGCCAAGAATGATGTCACACACACACAATACCTGAATTACCTAAGGTAATTCTCACCTGGTAAACTCTGCCGAAGGTACATGCATATGCCATGTCCCTGCCAAACATTAAATCCTTGTGGCTAGTGCTGCCCTCCTGCATGTGTGTGTGTGTGGGGGGGGGGGGGGGGGGTAATTACTGGCATTGTGTGTGCATGCAATCCTATTAAGTGTGTTTGTGCATGCGCAATCATGTGTGTGTTTTCCCTTTTCTTTGTATGATTACGTTGATTGATGTTTTCTGTTGATTTGTTTATCTACCACTGATTTGTATGTGAGTATCTGCGCATTTCATGTTTTACTGGAATTAAATTGTAAAGCATGTTGAGTTTCTGAAAGCGCTCTATAAGTTCACTGTTATAATTATTATTATAAACACCGACTGATACTTATTATCAAAAAAATTGTTTGCCAAGCACATCATTGTGAAGCCTTTATTCACAGCAGTTTTTCTACTTCACGGCCTTGATGGCCTCCCTACCTTCATGACCTTGATGGCCTCCCTACCTTCATGACCTTGCTGGCCTCCCTACCTTCATGACCTTGCTGGCCTCCCTACCTTCACAACATTGCTGGCCTCCCTACCTTCATGACCTTGCTGGCCTCCCTACCTTCATGGCCTCCCTTACTTCATGACCTCCCTACCTTCATGGACTCCTACCTTCATGACCTTGATGACCTCCCTACCTCATGGCCTCCCTACCTTGATGGCCTCCCTACCCTCATGACTTTGATGGCCTCCCTACCTTCATGACCTTGATGGCCTGAGCCAAGGATTGAGCGCCGGAGACGTGTTGCTGAACCCACATGACGGCCTCTGCAGCGATGAAGCAGTTGCCAGGGAGACCCGGCTGACTCTGGATGAAGCTCAGGCCGCACCTGCCACAGGAGGGAGAGTGGTGTGTGAAGCTTCTGGTGTTGTTCCCACGTGGCCGTCACACTTTGTGTGTACATGTGTATATGTGCGAGTGTGTGTGAGAGAGAGAGAGAGAGAGAGAGAGAGAGAGAGAGAGAGAGAGAGAGAGAGAGAGAGAGAGAGAGAGAGAAAGAGAGAGAGAGTGTGTGTGTGTGTGTGAGCGAGTGTGGTGGGAGGGACAGCAGTCCATGAAGCATTCCACTGGTTACTGTCAGACTTTGCACATGCATGCACACACACACACACACACACACACACACACACACATACACACACACACACACACACACTCACACATAACCCCCTCCACACACACACACACACCTATAACACACACCACACATGCAGACCACACCGCCCCCACACATACACACACCACACACACACGCATACTACACTCACACACCACACTTACACACACCACGCTTACACACCACACTCACACACTTTATCAAAGAGACTTTGAACTCACTGTGCATCCAGCATGGCATCGGCGATCTTGACCAGTGGCATTGCAGTGGTCAGTTTCTCTTCTTTGTCCTTGCTGCAATCACAACACGGGATGAAGGGGTCAGAGAGGTCAGAGGGGTGAGGGAGGTCAGAGGGGTCAGAAAGATCGGAGGGGTCAGAGGGCTCAGAGAATGCAGCGTGCAGCAAACACAGTTAGCATACACTCTGCATGCCCACAAAGGCGAGGCAGGCGTTGACCAGTCCACATGAGTGTGAACTCCTTTACTCTGACCCTGTCTTGACTGGGAGGTTGACCCAACGCTAGCAACTTGCGTGGAGTTACTGTGCTGCATGCTAAACCCTTGGTGTTAGGCCTCTCAGTCTGTTTTGGATTCACACTTCTGAAACAAACTCACCAGTACCTGCCTTGCCTTTGTGTTCACAGCATACATAGTATCACTCAGTGCTGCATCAGCATTGGTATCAGCATCACGTAGTGTCACATCATCATCACTGGTATCAGTATCACCGTCAGTGTCACATCATCACTGGTATCATAGTATTCAGTCAGTGTAGCATCATCATCATCATTTTAATAATAATAGAATATTTATGGCACCCCATCTCATAAGAGCCTGAAACACTTACAAAGGCCTATGGATATATATGCTCATTTTATCACACACACACACACACACACACGCACACACACACACACACACACACACACACATACATACAAACACACACATACATACACACACACACACACACACACACACATACATACACATACACACGCACACACACACACACACACACACACACACACACACACACTATTAGCACTGTATGTGCAAAGTGGCTTCATTATCATGAGGTATTGGTTTGCTGTTTGCTGCTGTTGCTTTTGCAGCTGTTCAGTAACTGGGTGCTGTCCCTGTTGACATCACATGACACACCTACCTGCCCTGCTGTCCCTGTTGACATCACATGACACACTTACCTGCCCTGCTGTCCCTGTTGACATCACATGACACACCTACCTGCCCTGCTGTCCCTGTTGACATCACATGACACACCTACCTGCCCTGCTGTCCCTGTTGACATCACATGACACACCTACCTGCCCTGCTGTCACTGTTGACATCACATGACACACCTACCTGCCCTGCTGTCACTGTTGACATCACATGACACACTTACCTGTCCTGCTGTCCCTGTTGACATCACATGACACACTTACCTGTCCTGCTGTCCCTGTTGACATCACATGACACACTTACCCGTCCTGATCAGCTTTTCCTGGACTGGTGTCTGCCTCCCCTCCAACCTGAATGCAAACACACAATGTCACACACACACACCAACAAACACATTGATATACAGTGTCACACACTCACACACCAACAAACACATTGATATACAGTGTCTCACACACACACACACCAACAAACACATTGATACACAGTGTCTCACACACACACACCAACAAACACATTGATATACAGTGTCTCACACACACACACCAACAAACACATTGATATACAGTGTCTCACACACACACACCAACAAACACATTGATACACAGTGTCTCACACACACACACACCAACAAACACATTGATACACAGTGTCACACACACACACACACACACACACACACACACACACACACAGACACACACACACACCAACAAACACATTGATACACAGTGTCTCTCTCTAACACACACACACACCAACAAACACATTGATACACAGTGTCTCTCGCACACACACACACACACACACACACACACACACACACACCAACAAACACATACTGATACACAGTGTCACATGTACCAACAAACACACACTGGCACACAATGTCACATGTACCAACAAACACACACTGACACACAGTGTCACATGCATCAACAAACACATACTGACACACAGTGCCACATGCATCAACAAACACACACTGACACACAGTGTCACATGCATCAACAAACACACACTGACACACAGCGTCACATGCATCAACAAACACACACAGTGTCACACGCATCAATAAACACAGACTGACACACAGTGTCACACGCATCAATAAACACAGACTGACACATGCACCAACAAGCACACACTGACACACGCACCAACAAGCACACACTGACACACGCACCAACAAACACACCCTGACACACAGACCTTGGAGCGACGATTCTGCGGTGATTTCTTGAGTTTGTTGAGGATCTCCACAAAGCGGAGGAAGCCAGTTATGAGGGCCTTGGACTCTGCTGGGGATTTCTCTTCATAGATGTCACACCTGAAACACACATATCACACCATGTCACACCTGACACACATATCACACCATGTCACACCTGACTCACAAAAACATCACACCATGTCACACCTGACATACAAAAACATCACACTGTGTCACACCAGACACAGACACACACATTACACCACGTCACACCTGACACACAAACATCACATCATATCACACAAAAACATCAAACCATGTCTCACCTGGTGCACACAACCATCACACCATGTCACATCTGACAAAAACATCAAACCATGTCTCACCTGGTGCACACAACCATCACACCATGTCACACCTGACAAAAACATCAAACCATGTCTCACCTGGTGCACACAACCATCACATCATGTCACACCTGACAAAAACACTACATCATGTCACACCTGGTGCACACAACCATCACATCATGTCACACCTGACAAAAACACTACACCATGTCACACCTGGTGCACACAACCATCACATCATGTCACACCTGACAAAAACA
Organism: Alviniconcha strummeri; assembly: GCA_963584105.1. Taxonomy (NCBI): domain Eukaryota; kingdom Metazoa; phylum Mollusca; class Gastropoda; family Provannidae; genus Alviniconcha; species Alviniconcha strummeri. The sequence continues at coordinate 983,295 of OY757552.1, forward strand.
CTACACCATGTCACACCTGGTGCACACAACCATCACATCATGTCACACCTGACAAAAACACTACACCATGTCACACCTGGTGCACACAACCATCACATCATGTCACACCTGACAAAAACACTACACCATGTCACACCTGGTGCACACAACCATCACATCATGTCACACCTGACACAAAAATACCACACCACATCACACCAGACTCACAAAAACATCACACCAAGTCACACCTGACTCACAAAAACATCACACCATGTCACACCTGACTCACAAAAACATCACACCAAGTCACACCTGACTCACAAAAACATCACACCATGTCACACCTGACTCACAAAAACATCACACCAAGTCACACCTGGTGCACACAAACATCACACCAAATTGTGCCAGACACACCAAAACATCACACTGTGACACCTGACAATAACATCACGTTACACCTGACACACATACCAACATAGACACACCGCATGCACACACACACACACACATACCAAACACACATACACAGCACAAACACACATACACCCATCCACAAAACACACACCTACACACACAAATACAGACCAAAACAGACACATTGCACACACAGACACACACACTGATACACAAACCAGGCACAGAAACACACACATACAGACACACACAGATACACACACTGCATACAGACACGTAGATACACACACACACACACACACAAACAATACATACACACACATGAGCACACACACACACACACACACAAACAATACATACACACACATGAGCACACACACACACACACACACACACACACACACACACACACACACACACACACACACACACACACACACATGTGCACACACACATACAAACAAATAACACACACACACAACCTTGTGCTTTGTCCCTCAATGATTTTCTTGGTGGCAGGATTGACGGAAGGCAGCAGGAAGAAACGACTGCGCCAGTACTTGAGGGTCTGTTCAGACAGCCACCAGTTGAGAAATGACAACATCGCCACGTTCACACAGGGGGTGTATCAGCTTTTATTATCATGTAAATCGCAACGTCTCAGTCATCTTATGGGTGCACTAACTTTTGGTTATTGCGTAAATGACACAATCACAGTCACGCTGTTGCTCTGGTTACATTCATATTGACATGTGTTATGTAGACCTGCTGTGTTTTCTGTTTTGTGCTGCTGAGAGCAGCTTTGCTGCCCGTTTTAAGCTGTGTAAATTAAGCTTTGTATAGTCACAATGCTTGTGTGTGTGTGTGTGTGTGTGTGTGTGTGTGTGTGTGTGTGTGTGTGTGTGTGTGTGTGTGTGTGTGTGTTGTTTGTGTAGTTTGTGTGTGTGTGTGTGTGTGTGTGTGTGTGTGTGTGTGTGTGTGTGTGTGTGTGTGTTGTTTGTGTAGTTTGTGTGTGTGTGTGTGTGTGTGTGTGTGTGTGTGTGTGTGTGTGTGTGTGTGTGTGTGTTGTTTGTGTAGTTTGTGTGTGTGTGTGTGTGTGTGTGTGTGTGTGTGTGTGTGTGTGTGTGTGTGTGTGTGTTGTTTGTGTAGTTTGTGTGTGTGTGTGTGTGTGTGTGTGTGTTGTTTGTGTAGTGTGTGTGTGTGTGTGTGTTCATGCGTGTGTGCATGTGTGTGTATATGTGTGTGTGCATGCATGCATAGTCTCTATGGACAAGATTTTGCGCATTACAAATACTTTAAATATTATTATTCCACGGGTCAACCACAGAGCAATGGTCAGTGAAGGACTCACGTCGATCAGTCCGTAGTCCCCCTCTCCCCGAGTGCAGATGTACTGGTCCAGGTAGCTCCAACTGTAGTTTTCCAACAGCTCATTGCGAAACTCCGTTGAGGAAGCGTCGTAGCAGTAGGAGTCTGGCGCCTGGAAGCGGTAGTGGTAGGTGAAGTGGCGTTGGGGCTGCGGATGTCTGGACAGAAGGACAGCACCAGTCAGGCATCATGTGATCACCGCTCACTCTAGTCAGTGCATGTAAGGACAGCACCAGTCAGGCATCATGTGAACACCGCTCACTCTCTCTAGTCAGTGCATGTAAGGACAGCCCCAGTCAGGCATCATGTGAACACCGCTCACTCTAGTCAGTGCATGTAAGGACAGCACCAGTCAGGCATCATGTGATCACCGCTCACTGTCTCTAGTCGGTGCATGTAAGGACAGCACCAGTCAGGCATCATGTGAACACCGCTCACTCTCTCTAGTCAGTGCATGTAAGGACAGCACCAGTCAGGCATCATGTGATCACCGCTCACTGTCTCTAGTCGGTGCATGTAAGGACAGCACCAGTCAGGCATCATGTGATCACCGCTCACTGTCTCTAGTCGGTGCATGTAAGGACAGCACCAGTCAGGCATCATGTGATCACCGCTCACTGTCTCTAGTCGGTGCATGTAAGGACAGCACCAGTCAGGCATCATGTGAACACCGCTCACTGTCTCTAGTCGGTGCATGTAAGGACAGCACCAGTCAGGCATCATGTGAACACCGCTCACTGTCTCTAGTCGGTGCATGTAAGGACAGCACCAGTCAGGCATCATGTGAACACCGCTCACTCTAGTCAGTGCATGTAAGGACAGCACCAGTCAGGCATCATGTGAACACCGCTCACTCTCTCTAGTCGGTGCATGTAAGGACAGCACCAGTCAGGCATCATGTGAACACCGCTCACTCTCTCTAGTCGGTGCATGGAAGGACAGCACCAGTCAGGCATCATGTGAACACCGCTCACTCTCTCTAGTCAGTGCATGTAAGGACAGCACCAGTCAGGCATCATGTGAACACCGCTCACTCTCTCTAGTCGGTGCATGTAAGGACAGCACCAGTCAGGCATCATGTGAACACCGCTCACTCTAGTCAGTGCATGGAAGGACAGCACCAGTCAGGCATCATGTGAACACCGCTCACTCTAGTCAGTGCATGGAAGGACAGCACCAGTCAGGAATCATGTGAACACCGCTCACTCTAGTCAGTGCATGTAAGGACAGCACCAGTCAGGAATCATGTGATCACCGCTCACTCTCTCTAGTCGGTGCATGTAAGGACAGCACCAGTCAGGCATCATGTGAACACCGCTCACTCTCTCTAGTCAGTGCATGTAAGGACAGCACCAGTCAGGCATCATGTGAACACCGCTCACTCTCTTTAGTCAGTGCATGTAAGGACAGCACCAGTCAGGCATCATGTGAACACCGCTCACTCTCTCTAGTCGGTGCATGTAAGGACAGCACCAGTCAGGCATCATGTGAACACCGCTCACTCTAGTCAGTGCATGGAAGGACAGCACCAGTCAGGCATCATGTGAACACCGCTCACTCTAGTCAGTGCATGGAAGGACAGCACCAGTCAGGAATCATGTGAACACCGCTCACTCTAGTCAGTGCATGTAAGGACAGCACCAGTCAGGAATCATGTGATCACCGCTCACTCTCTCTAGTCGGTGCATGTAAGGACAGCACCAGTCAGGCATCATGTGAACACCGCTCACTCTCTCTAGTCAGTGCATGTAAGGACAGCACCAGTCAGGCATCATGTGAACACCGCTCACTCTCTTTAGTCAGTGCATGTAAGGACAGCACCAGTCAGGCATCATGTGAACACCGCTCACTCTCTCTAGTCAGTGCATGTAAGGACAGCACCAGTCAGGAATCATGTGATCACCACTCACTCTCTCTAGTCAGTGCATGTAAGGACAGCACCAGTCAGGAATCATGTGATCACCGCTCACTCTCTCTAGTCGGTGCATGTAAGGACAGCACCAGTCAGGCATCATGTGAACACCACTCACTCTCTCTAGTCAGTGCATGTAAGGACAGCACCAGTCAGGCATCATGTGATCACCGCTCACTGTCTCTAGTCGGTGCATGTAAGGACAGCACCAGTCAGGAATCATGTGATCACCGCTCACTGTCTCTAGTCGGTGCATGTAAGGACAGCACCAGTCAGGCATCATGTGATCACCGCTCACTCTAGTCAGTGCATGTAAGGACAGCCCCAGTCAGGAATCATGTGATCACCGCTCACTCTAGTCAGTGCATGTAAGGACAGCCCCAGTCAGGAATCATGTGATCACCGCTCACTCTAGTCAGTGCATGTAAGGACAGCCCCAGTCTGGAATCATGTGATCACCGCTCACTCTAGACAGTGCATGTAAGGACAGCCCCAGTCAGGCATCATGTGATCACCACTCACTCTCTCTAGTCAGTGCATGTAAGGACAGCCCCAGTCAAGCATCATGTGATCACCGCTCACTCTCTCTAGTCAGTGCATGTAAGGACAGCCCCAGTCAAGCATCATGTGATCACCGCTCACTCTCTCTAGTCAGTGCATGTAAGGACAGCCCCAGTCAAGCATCATGTGATCACCGCTCACTCTCTCTAGTCAGTGCATGTAAGGACAGCCCCAGTCAAGCTTCATGTGATCACCGCTCACTCTCTCTAGTCAGTGCATGTAAGGACAGCCCCAGTCAAGCATCATGTGATCACCGCTCACTCTCTCTAGTCAGTGCATGGAAGGACAGCCCCAGTCAGGCATCATGTGATCACCACTCACTGTCTCTAGTCAGTGCATGGAAGGACAGCCCCAGTCAGGCATCATGTGATCACCGCTCACTGTCTCTAGTCAGTGCATGTAAGGACAGCCCCAGTCAGGCATCATGTGATCACTGCTCACTGTCTCTAGTCAGTGCATGTAAGGACAGCCCCAGTCAGGCATCATGTGATCACTGCTCACTCTCTAGTCAGTGCATGTGTAGAGGGCCACGTACCATGTACTGCCAAATCCCTACAGTAATAAAATTCCAGATTTTAATCTGTCAGTAACTTGTGTTTCATGCCCGGTCAACTAGTATGGTCAGATCAGGGTCAGATTTTAAAACAGTCAGTAACTTCTTGTGTTTCATGCCCGGTCAACTAGTATGGTCAGATCAGGGTCAGATTTTAAAACAGTCAGTAACTTCTTGTGTTTCATGCCCGGTCAACTAGTATGGTCAGATCAGGGTCAGATTTTAAAACAGTCAGTAACTTCTTGTGTTTCATGCCCGGTCAACTAGTAGGGTCAGATCAGGGTCAGATTTTAAAACAGTCAGTAACTTGTTGTGTTTCATGCCCGGTCAACTAGTATGGTCAGATCAGGGTCAGATTTTAAAACAGTCAGTAACTTGTTGTGTTTCATGCCCGGTCAACTAGTATGGTCAGATCAGGGTCAGATTTTAAAACAGTCAGTAACTTGTTGTGTTTCATGCCTGGTCAACTAGTATGGTCAGATCAGGGTCAGATTTTAAAACAAAAGAACAAAATAGTAACACATCATTTACTGGAGTCGGTTCCAGGTAGTTGAAGCCTGGTAAGAGC
>OY757552.1:993655-1010181 GCA_963584105.1 Alviniconcha strummeri
CAAGGCCCGTAGGCCCGGCTGGAGGATGCCTTGGTGACACCGCAGAAGGTGCACATCATGCATACGGAAAGTTACAGGAGAGAGATCTGCTGACAGGTCAGATTCCACCCCCCCCCTCACCCCACCCCCACCACCACAGGCATAAAAAGTGACCTCCCTCCACCCCCCCACATATTAAAAAAGTGACCCCCCCCTCGACCCCCACCCCCACACATAAAAAAGTGACCCCCCTCCCCTCTCGCTACCACCACACACATAAAAAGGTGACCCCCTCCCCCTCTCTCCACCATCACACACATTAAAAAAATGACCCCTTTCCCACCACCACCACAAGCCTAAAAAGTGAGATTTATTTTAATGAGAACAAGTATCGCGGCTGTGTCCACTGAAATCAGAACTAATCTAAACTGAGCTTGCCAAGTACCCCAAACCAAAAATGATAGAAAGCTGGAATAACTGTATTTTACCCCCCCCCCCCCCCCCCCCCACAAAAATAAATAAAAATGAAAGGAACATAAACACAAACAAAACTGAGCAGCAAGAAGCACATGGTGACAAAACAGTTAGCCAAACAAGACCAAAAAGTGATCACAGATTAAACCAGACAAAACCAAAAAGGTGACCATGAATCACTGATAAACCCAAACAAGACCAAAAGATGACTATAATTAGATCAGCAATAAACCCCAAAAATACCAAAAAGTGACCATAAATCACTGATAAACCCAAACAAAACCAAAAAGTGATAAATCAATCAATGCTCAAAGGACTTACAGGTACTGCCACAGGGAACAACAAGTCATCAAAAAATGCCCATCAGACTTACCCCTACTCCTCTGATGGTTCTCATAGCTACAGTTCAGTTCTATTCAGGTCAAGATGGCATCAGGAAGCTCAGGAAAGCCCATATAGGCTCCAACCCATCCCTCAGAAGTTTCTCCCAAAGTTTCTCAAGTTAAAACAGCAAGTTAGCAGTCTAACACACACACATGTTTTTAGCAATTAAAGCAGCATTCAGAGCTTCAGCTTCACCAATATGCTTAGTATTCTTCTAGCAACTTGTCTGTGCAACTGTCAGTTTCCATCCAGCAACACACGCAACGTCAACACATGTGGCTAGCCGTTGCACCAGGACCGACCATTCACTGGTCGTTTAGGTCACATGATTTACCTTCTAAATTTAGCGCAATAGCTAGCCGCATGTGTGACAGACTGGCCAACGAGGAGGCGAATGCAGATCTAGATCCACGGAGAATATTTCATCCATGAACACTCCGGAGTGTCTGCAAACAAGTTGTACACCCCGTGAATGCAGGGTTTTAGGCTGGAAGCTGGGGGTGTGGGTCGGTCCATGGACTTAGAGCTACAGCTAATCCAGACATCAAATCATGCCCTAGTCCAAACACTAGCCTGACCCTAAACATGCAAAACATGTGCTACTGAGGCACACTGTATCTATATTTAGAAGGAATATCATGTGACCTCAACAACCAATGAACGGTCAGTCCTGGTGCAACGGCTAGCCACGTGTAAAGTTGACAACATTACTGACACCACCACTCTCGTCCTTCCCTTGCTACTTGGGTGGTTTTGCATCCATCAAAAGCAGGGAAGTATCTTGACACTAAAAAAAACTGTGAAGTTAAATCAGAGCCAACTCCTGTCCAAAGCATGCTGTCAGTTTACACGTGATGTTAGTGCAGTTGTTAGTATGATCAAGCTTTCATACTTTCTAGGCATTGTTTGTTAGCAATGAAGCAAAGATGTCAGTTTTCATTAAGATAATGATAACGATGATTATGCCTGTGGAGGTACACCCCCCCCCTCCCCCAACTATTTTTCACACAACCATGATGTGCAAAGCATTTAAAGGCACTAGCCCTCTTAAAATAGGTTTTGTCCAAGAAAGCTGGCCATTCTCCAGCAGGTAAAAGAGACCAAATTAAAACTTTACAGCAAAGATTTTGCTTTAGACCGCCCTGCTGGACTCTGCTGCAGGAAGCATTCCCAAGAGTCACAGCTGGCCCGACAGTTAACCGAGCCTGTTGATTCCGTTGCTCTGTCGGCATGAGCATGCAGATTTCATGCCTGATATCAGAGAAGCAGTGTGTGCAACGTGAGAGGGAGAAGCAGAACTGCTGACACTTGCCATTGCAGTCTGCAGCCAATCCTGCGGCTCGCCACTAAAAAGGCTCGCTTCAGGTGAGTTCAAAACGTTAAAAAGAATGCTTGTTATTATGATTAAACAATACAAAACACACACACACACGGTGCTGTGGTTCAGTGTGAACACGCATGGTTTTGTGTGGCAGTTTTTATGTGCCATATATGAATTTTCATTCATTCATTCATAGTCAGTGAAGACAGCTTTTCCAAGCCAGAGACATTCATACACTAATAACAATGACAGGAATGAAATTTGATCAGCTGGGCTTTGAGTTGTTGAGTAGAAGCTATGCTGGAAAAGCTTCTCCATCAAGTGAAAGTGAAGCTGATCCAAGTTCATTCCGCTCACTATGTCAGTGCATTCTGTCAGTTGGTTGCTTGAAAAAGGTGTTTTCAACAAAAAAAATGTATGCATATTTTGTACTGTCAGAAAAAAATATATGCATATTTTGTAGAGTCAAAAAACAAAGACCACCCTCACCCCCCCCCCCCCCCCCACCCCAAAATAAAAAATAAAAAAAAATATGTTTTGACCTGTTCTGTTTTCGACTTGTTTTAGAATGCTGGCAGTCAACTTTATTTCTGACTCTTTTTCAAACAGATTTAGAAGAATTTAGCATAAAGTCAGAAGTATTTCAAACTAAAAGCCTCGATCTTAAGGCTGTATTTTGATATCCTCCTCCTACAGGACAAAACCTGTTTCCTGACGGCCAGTTCCTTTCACATACCACCCACTAGCAGCCTCCTCAGTGATCGAAATGATGAGAAAGATCAAGTCTTGGGGAGATGACAATGATAATGTGGAAGAGGCAGAAGAGGAGGATGAGGATGAGGAAGAGGATGAAGAGGAGGAGAACAGCAGTTCATCCACAGCAGAAGAAGCAGCAAATGAAATTTGCTTATTGACGAAAGACACAAGTTTCCAACGTTCCACTTTGTTATCCCTCATCTTAACCTTATGACAAAATGAAAAACCTCTGTTACATTTCATTTTGTTATATTTCACCTTACCTTATGACAAAACACAAACCTCCGTTACATTTTACTTTGTTATATTTCACATTGCCTTATGACAAAACACAAACCTCTGTTACATTTTACTTTGTTATATTTCACCTTACCTTATGACAAAACACAAACCTCTGTTACATTTTACTTTGTTATATTTCACCTTACCTTATGACAAAACGCAAACCTCTGTTACATTTTACTTTGTTATATTTCACCTTACCTTATGACAAAACACAAACCTCCGTTACATTTTACTTTGTTATATTTCACCTTACCTTATGACAAAACACAAACCTCTGTTACATTTTACTTTGTTATATTTCACCTTACCTTATGACAAAACACAAACCTCCGTTACATTTTACTTTGTTATATTTCACCTTACCTTATGACAAAACACAAACCTCTGTTACATTTTACTTTGTTATCTTGCATTTTGCCTTATGACAAAACACAAACTTCCATTACATTTTACTTATCTTTCATTTTGCTTTACAACAAAATGCAAAGTGTATTAGATTTCATTCTGTTGCCATTCATACCACCTCCAGTTACAGACTTGATTTACAGACCAAACTATGCTGAGACCACCTCTCTCTCTGCTAGCATGGAGTGTCAGATGTAATTTAACGATGATCGGTTGTCGATGTACATGTGTTCAGTCTAAGAGACCACCTCTCTCTCTCTGCTAGCATGGAGTTTCAGATGTAATTTAACAATGGTCGGCTGTATTCAGTCTAAGAGACCACCTCTCTCTCTGCTAGCATGGAGTGTCAGGTGTAATTTAACAATGGTCGGCTGTCGATGTACATGTATTCAGTCTAAGAGACCACCTCTCTCTCTCTGCTAGCATGGAGTGTCAGGTGTAATTTAACAATGGTCGGCTGTCGATGTACATGTATTCAGTCTAAGAGACCACCTCTCTCTCTCTGCTAGCATGGAGTGTCAGGTGTGATTTAATGATGGTCAGTTGCCAATGTACATGTATTCAGTCTGTCTGTATTGTTCAGTACTCTGAGCCACAGGCGCTTTGAGCTACAGGTGCATGTAAATTTCCTTTATTATCATAGCTATTCTTCATTACTATTGTAACAGAGAAAATAATGACAATTAAGACCACCCCTCTCTCTACTAATATGGAGTGTCAGGTGTAATTTAACAATGGTCGGTTGTCGATGTACATGTATTCAGTGTAATTTAACGATGGTCTGTTGTCGATGTACATGTATATACAGTGTAATTTAACAATGATTGGTTGTCAGTGTACATGTATTCAGTGTAATTTAACAATGGTCAGTTGTCAATGTACATGTATTCAGTGTAATTTAATGATGATCGGTCGTCGATATACATTTATTCAATGTAATTTAACAATGGTCAGTTGTCAATGTACATGTATTCAGTGTAATTTAACAATGGTCAGCTGTCAATGTACATGTATTCAGTGTAATTTAACGATGATCGGTTGTCGATGTACATGTATTCAGTGTAATTTAACGATGGTCGGTTGTCAATGTACACGTATTCAGTGTAATTTAACGATGGTTGGTTGTCAATGTACATGTATTCAGTCTGTATTGTTCAGAACTCCGAGCCAGAGGTGCTTTGAGCCACAGGTGCATGTAAATTTCCTTTGCGATCATAGCTATTCATTACTATTGTTATTTAACTTATTATTATCAGAGCATGCTGCTTGCAGTCCTGTCTGAGTTACACGGCAGTCTGCAAAGCAGCGGCTTTCTTGGTACAGAACAAGCTTCAAGCATTTCAAAAATATCACAGCGTAAAAGTTGTCTGCGTAAAACATGCTTTTCATTAATGCATCTCAGGTCCGCAAACACACAAAAATGATACTGCAGGTTTAGAGATGAAGAAAAATTCAACTGAAAAAAAACAAAGAAACATTTCTCACCTACCAAAACAAAAGGATGCCAAAGTGTTCTTCTGGGAGTCTGGTGTTAACGCTATCATTAAAAGCTACATCGTATGTGGCACAATGCTTCAGTTGATTTTTACTCCGTGAGAAGGCACCGAAGGATTTTTTTATCTTTTTCTTTTATAATATCCTTCTCAGCTGTGTGTGTGTGTGTGTGTGTGTGTGTGTGTGTGTGTGTGTGTGTGTGTGTGTGTGTGTGTGTGTGTGTGTGTGTGTGTATGTGTGTGTGTGTGTATGTGTGTGTGTGTGTGTGTGTGTGTGTGTGTGTGTGTGTGTGTGTGTGTGTGTTATTGGCATTGTGTATGTGTGTGAGCACAATCCAATGAGAGTATGTGTGTGCGAGCATGCGTGCATGTGACTGTGTGAGCGCATGTGCATGTGATTATTTGTGTTTGTGTGCTTCACTATGCTTCTCATGAATATGTTTATTAACGTTTTTTGATGTTGTTGTTATTTGGTTGCATGTATAACACTGACTGCATATTTTTCCTTAATTAAGTCTTTAAAAGCACTCCATAAATGTTTGTGTCATCATTATTATAAATTAGGTACAGGCAAGGTAGCCATCTGGAGCAAGCTTATTGCCTCTGACTGCTGCCCCAGGCGGTAAGGTTGTAAACAAGCTTATTGCCTCTGACTGCTGCCCCGGGCGGTAAGGTTGTAAACAAGCTTGTTGCCTCTGACTGCTGCCCCAGGCGGTAAGGTTGTAAACAAGCTTGTTGCCTCTGACTGCTGCCCCAGGCGGTAAGGTTGTAACCAGGTCAGGACTTATCTTTTGACTTGTCTCTTGGCCAAATTCATTTCACAGACCCAAACACAAAAAGGTTCTCTCAACCAAAACAAGTCTTTTTCTTTATTTTTTCATCGTTTTTGTATGTTTATCTGTTGTTTCAGTGTTGTTTTGTGGCTTGATAAAGGGGATTTCCCCCAAAATGTGCATACTGTGTGTCCGTGTTAAAATAACTAAGCGATTGTTTGAACTTTGGATCTTGCCTTAGAATGCTAGCAAATTATTGCAAATTTTGCTGAGCGCTCACAGCATTGATTGTTATTTTGTTTCAGTTATTTTTGTTTTGTTTTCAATTCAAAGACATACATTTGCATGCCAGACTGACTTCAGAGCCTTGTTCACAACTCAAACTACATTCAGTATGCTGCAGAAAATAGACTGCACGTTTTTTTTTCTCGTTTTTTCCCCCTCAAATCTCAAGAACTCCAAACTGCACAAATCAGCCTCCTGCAGTGTGCCACTAAGTTACTGTGGCTGCTACAACTACAGACTTTGGCATCCTTTCATTAGAGCAGGCCACGCCAATCTCCATCCCCCCCCCCCCCCCCCTTCAAAATGTGGGGTACCTCATAAGGGAGAGAGAAAAAAGTGCTTGCCTAATTTTTTCACATACTACACACACACACTACAAAAAAGAAAAACAGAGGACTAATGCTCCTTTAAACCAATGAACTGGGTTAGTTCTTATTCGATTCCATTGCAGGAATGTGTGTGTACAAGTGGGGGGGGGTGCCAGGTTTTAGTTGTACGCAGAATATATTCCCAAACACCGAGTTGAAAGAGATCCTTATATATCTATGAAATACAGTTACACTCAGCCTTTTTGCTGACTATAACAGCAGGATGCTGATGGGTATTGGTTAATGTTAGACAGCTGTAAAGGTTTAAAAACTCATACAAATGACACTGAGTAGTTATCTTCCCTTGGTGCAGTACCACAGGAGAGCAAGTCTGTGGTAATGCAGTAGTTATTTCCCTTCTTTTCTCTGTTGGTGACAGGACTGGTGTGTGTGTGTAAGAGAGAGAGAGAGAGAGAGAGAGAGAGAGAGAGAGAGAGAGAGAGAGGGAGAGAGAGAGAGAGATTGTGTGTGTGTGTGTGTGTGTGTGTGTGTGTGTGTGTGTGTGTGTGTGTGTGTGTGTGTGTGTGTGTGTGTGTGTGTGTGTGTGTGAGCATGCATGAGTGTGTTTTTTCTTCTCCTTTTTCTTATTTCAGCAGCTGCTTCACCAAGTTCACTGATGATGTAACATCTTTTTCATTTAGGAAAAAATCTTGATGAGACTTCATTTCTCTCTTCTTTCCTTCATTTCAGTTGCTATAAATTCTTCTCTCTCTCCCCCTCTTTCTTCTTTGCTTTATTTCAGCTGCTAAAAGGGGTTTTTTTTTAAATCTTCCCCTCCCCAAAACAGAAATACGTGGGCCACTCTGGTGGCAGAGCTTAACATCACAATCATCTGGCCACTCTGGCTATTTTGGCCACTCTGCTAATCATCAGTCATCTGGCCACTCTGGTTATTTTGGCCACTCTGCTAATCATCAGTCATCTGGCCACTCTGGTTATTTTGGCCACTCTGCTAATCATCAGTCATCTGGCCATTCCGGTTATCTTGGCCACTCTGCTTATCATCACAGTCATCTGGCCACTCTGGTTATCTTGGCCATTCTGCTTATCATCACAGCCATCTGGCCACTCTGGTTATCTTGGCCACTCTGCTTATCATCATAATCATCTGGCCACTCTGGTTATCATGGCCACTCTGTATATCATCGTAATTATCTGGTCACTCTGGTTATCTCTGCCACTCTGTGTAGCATCATAATTATCTGGCCACTCTGGTTATCATGGCCATTCTGGTTATCTCCATAATTATCTGGCCACTCTGGTTATCATGGCCATTCTGGTTATCTCCATAATTATCTGGCCACTCTGGTTATCATGGCCATTCTGGTTATCTCCATAATTATCTGGCCACTCTGGTTATCAGGGCCACTCTGCATATATTCATAATTATCCGGTCACTCTGGTGGAAGAGCTGGCCAGAGCAGCTATACTGCTACGTATCATCATAATTACATATCACTATCCTTATAATGAGGATTTTTCCATGTTGACCAGGACAGGAGAAACAGCCACTAGGTCTCTGGTTTTACTCTTTTATCCATCTTTGTGTAAACAGCACCTTGCTACAAAGCTAACTACAAACTACTTGGTCTTCTCTGGCACTACCCTTTTATCCATCTTTGTGTAAACAGCACCTTGCTACGAAGCTAACTACAAACTACTTGGTCTTCTCTGGCACTACCCTTTTATCCATCTTTGTGTAAACAGTGCCCTGCTACAAAGCTAAATACCGACTACTAGGTCTTCTCTGGCATTATCTTTTTATCCATCTTTGTGTAAACAGCGCCTCACTACAAAGCTAACTACAAACTACTTGGTCTTCTCTGGCATTACCCTTTCATTTGTCTTTGTGTAAAAGTGCCCCGCTACAAAGCTAACTACATCTAAAGCAGTTAGTCAGGAAATGTCAAGCAAATTACTAGGACAGTTATTGATTGTTTCAAGTTGAGTGAGAAAAAAGTTAAGTGCTCAGTGGTCATTTTTATGCGTGTATTTGTGACTGTTAAGGCCGTTCTTAATATACTGCAAAGTTGCTTGGCGAAGCAGCTTGGACCACTTTGCCAAGACATCACCAAGGCTTTTTGTCTTCAACGTTACACTGCTAGTCAGGCTGTGCACAGTCTTGAGGTGGCTGATGCTGACTGCTGATTGGCTCGTCAGTTTATCGACCATAATGGGTTGTTGCCAACCGTTCATTGCAAGGTGGGTCCACTTGCGGACAACGGAAGAAGAAACTGCCACCACTGAGAACAAAAAGACTGAGGCCTTTATCATCCAGCTGGAGCAACCGGGGACCCGTATGATCACAGCTGCAAGAACAGAAACAAAGCAAGCGATGTGTTTCTGCGGCAAATTGCTGAAGAATTGGGTGAAGATAGCCTGCCGTTTTTGTATCAAAAACCAAAGTGACCAAAAGATGTCTTTGCCAAGGGGCCGAAGCTGTGTTAAGACTGCATAACGGAAACAAAGCAGAGTGTTTCTGCGGCAAACTACCGAAGATTTGGGTGCAGACAGCCTGCTGTTTTCATATTATGAACTAAAACAACCAAAGACATCTTCGTGAAGTAGTCCTTCGCCAAGTGGGCAAAGCTGTATTAAGAACGGCCTTAAAAAAGAAAAAGAAATCTTCATTGGAACAAAGACACAAATTCAACAGCAAAGAAAAAACAAACCAACAAAGCGCCCACTCAGTGGAGATTGTCTCACACTATGAAAACAAGAACAGGCAAATCAAAGTCCTTCAGCAAGCCTCAGCAAGCCGCACAGCCACAGAACGTTTGTCCGACAGTGATACATTTACAGTACAGCCCAACCATGGCAGCATGGGCAGCAAAACAGCCAGCAATACGCATACACACAAACACAGATATATGTATATATACCCAGTGCAGATTGCAAATTTGTCCCGCTGAACGGGAACTATGGGAACAGCAAAAAAAAAAAAAAAAGGCACAACAGGCAGGTGCAGAGTCTCACTTATGCCGGGACAAAAATCATCGGACTCAAAGACTGGAGTAAAAATGGGCTTGACGAGACGTGATTCTGTGGAGTTGGCCTCCGTCCGGTCCAGCGGTCTCCAATCCCAGCCTGCAATTCACAATGCCCGGTTGGGCCATGGGATTAAAACGCAACACTTCCACCATCGCAGCGCGCAACCACCTGGCGCACGCTCCCTCCCATCTCAACATCACTGCGGACTGGAGAGTTCCCCAGATCATCCTATTCTTTGTCAGCATAAGACAAAATGGTAAAACCACGATACACAAACAAGCATAGTGGAACCCCTTAAATGCAAAGTGAATGAAACCATCAATCTCACCTCTTTCTCAGAAAAATGTCTTAATACATCAACTATAGTTGAATTGTCCTGTGGGCTTTTTGGTCTTTAAAACAAAAGAAGAAGAAGGGGGAAAAAAGGGGGGGAGGGGGGTGGGGGAGGGGAGGATAAAATCATGAAATTAAAATTATTTGTTTCAGATCATTTTCTGAAACAGCTGAAATGTTATAGAGCAATACATTTTTAGAAAGATAAAACTGTATATCAAGTCTTATAAATTAACACAGAAAAGGTAATCTCACTGACCTTCAAGTCTTATAAACTACCACAGAAAAGTTAATTCCACAGACCTTCAAGTCTTATAAATTAACACAGAAAAGTTAATCTCACAGACCTTCCAAGTCTTACAAATGAACACAGAAAAGTTAATCTCACAGACCTTCCAAGTCTTACAAATGAACACAGAAAAGTTAATCTCACAGACCTTCCAAGTCTTACAAATGAACACAGAAAAGTTAATCTCACAGACCTTCCAAGTCTTACAAATGAACACAGAAAAGTTAATCTCACAGACCTTACTCCGTCACATCAGTAATAAAGTATCTGATCCAAAGCAAAACAATGATTTTTGTTTGTTTTTAGTTTGTTGTGCATTAGCAATACTTCTTTTTTAATAAAAAAATAAAATCTATGCGTTCTTTGGTGAAATTCACAATTGTGTAGCTGTTATGTGTCAACAGACCCTCAAGAAAGTTGAAGAAAAAACAAAGACTTGTCCTTCATAAAGAGCAGCAATCCATTTAAAAATCTTAACTTGTGACGGCACAGATGAAAGACCTTACTGCCAGCATCACAATATGATGTAACACATGATATGACAGAGATAACATTGGAAGAGACCTGATTTCCAGTAAATCAGAGAAGCAAGTCTGTATAGAAAACTGGTGGCAGTTAACCCCTTCACTGCTCCAGCCTGTAAAATTCCCAGGCTGAAAAAAGCAGCCTACACGCCTGAAAAGAGAATATTAGATGGTTCTATAACAAGTCCACTGTCAGTGCTGTGCATTTTGATATAAATCCTTTTACGTGCTCATGCGCAGGAGAAAAAGCCTTAATGATTTTCAAGTTTCGCACTTTTACTGGTCGTTTTCCGAGTGACACACTGGCAAGCATGGCAGTGAAAGGGTTAATCATGTTGTTTCCCTGATCTGTGGACCACATCCTAACCCCCACCTCCACCCCCCCCCCCCCCCCACCCCCCCGGGCCAAAAAAGACAAGAAAAAAAACAACTTCCACTAGCAAGCTGTCAATGTGTTAATTAGAACTTACACAATGTGTTTGAGTTGGTTTACCAAAATCAACAAATAAAGGAGTTAATTTGCGTTCGAAATACATAATACAAGTACAACATTAAAGACCTGAGTCAACCACAGGAAAGTTTTCTCACCTGGTATGCGGGTAAATACAAGGTACATAAACTCCACCAGAGGTACATCGTCATTTTCCTTTTTGCTTGTTTACCAAACAGTAGGAAAAATGAGCTGTGTAAGTTTTTGTTGTAGCCAGCCACTCAAGAGTGAGAAAGAAATTAATTTTCATTTCTGAGTCAACTCTCTGACACGCCAAATAAAGGTTAACTTTGAGATTTTTGCACACACCATTTGTGGAAACCATGAAAACATCCAACGGCAACTGTTCCACACACAGACAAGGCACCAAATATATATATACACCCCCAACTACTAATTAATTAAATAAAGACAAATTTGGTTTGTTTTTATCTCCCTGAAAGAATACATACATACCGCATGCATAATTTAAATCATCTGCATATTTCTTTGAAAAAACAAGAAGAAACACAGCAGTTTCGAATACAGCCCTAATGAGAAAAAGCTAGCTTTGTTTGGTTTCAGATTTGCTGCTGATAAAAGGACACATGCATGTACACACGCACGCATGCGCGCATGCACCCCCCCCCCCCCACACACACACACAGAGTCACACACACACACTGAATAACTATTGTCTGATTAAAAAGAATAATCTGATGACAACTTACACATGCACTGAGTGTATGCACACGCATGCATCAGACAGTCAGACCCTCCCCCACACACACACACCACCATTCACCCCACCCCAGCACACACATGTTAGCTAGTTAGTTAGTGATAGGATTTCACCACCCTGTCAGCCTCACAGTCACCTCAGGACAATCAAATTCAGACATAAGCAAATTGCCAAATGCACATTTCAAAGTCTTCTCTTGTGTGTAAACCCTTTCTCAAGTCAAATGCACAATGCCAGGCCCTACACAGACATAAAATAATAATTAATAATAATAATTAATAATTGCAGTATTTTTAAAGTGCAAAATCTTGTCTCTAGATATTATACTAAGCGCACGTGCGCGCACAAACACACACACACACACACACACACACACACACACACACACACACACACACACACACACACACATGAATTCTGACTATACAAATCTAAATATACACAGCTTAAAACGGGCAGCAAACGCCCGAGGGACTTGGAACGGATAAAGCTGCACGGAACAGAAAACATGGCGGGTGTATGATTTTGGGAAAAGAAATGTTTTTAGATTAGATTTGAATGAGTCCAGACAGGGTTTCTGTCCGAGAGGAAGGAAATAAAACATACATACACACACACATAAAACAACAAAGAAAGACAGAAAATCAGACTCAGCATGCCTTGTTCACACAGTACACAAGATCACATGCAACGGACGAAGCTGGTGATTAAAACAAATTAGACACCCTGTTGTCTCAGGTAAAAATGATCTCAGGTGGAAGTTGATGAGCGAGGAAAAACTGATAAGCAACACAGTTACAGGTAAGGATGATCAAGGTCTAAATCAATGAGAACAACAGTCACAATTACTGAATTAGCAATGTTCCAAATTGAACATACTCATTTTCAGGGCAAACCGCAAAGTCAGAGAGTATGGGTTGAGAGCAGTATTGGAAACCAAGAAGACTCAGCCATGCTAATCAGAGTATCACATTAGTATCATTTGCAAATGTCAAGTCCATTCAGTGGCCAAAGGCAAATGAAAACATAAACTCATGAATCAAACATGTGCAACAAACCAAAACTGATCCTTCAATTTGCAGAATATTTCAATTTGCAGTACATTATGACACAATGTACATGCTATTCATATTGTCTTATATCAAAATATAATGTGACGTCATGCATATGCCACCCATAATGTGTTTTATCAAAACATAATGTGATGTCATGCATATCCACCCACAATGTGTTCTTTCAAAACATATATTCTATCAAAACATAATGTGATGTCATGCATATGCCACCCATAATGTGTTTTATCAAAACATAATATGATGTTATGTATGTGCCACTCATAATGTGTTCTATCAAAACTAATGTGATGTCATGCATACAACACTTATAATGTGTTCTATCAAAAGACAATGCAATGCTATGCATGTGACATTCATAATGTGTTTTATGAAAACATACCATGCATGTGTCACTCATGTGTTCTATCAAAACATAATGTGTTCTTTCAAAACTTAATGCGATGACATGCATGTGGCACTCACAATGTGCTCTGTCAAAGCATAATGTGTTCTATCAAAACAAATACGTGTTCTGCCATTAACATAATGTGACAACATGCTGGGATTCCTTTTCAGTTATAACCAACATTTACAGCACAGCAAGCCCATTCTATGTTCAAGCTTCAACCCACTTCAGCAGCAGCAACAGCAGCAGCAGCAGCAGCAGCAGCACCACCACCACCACCACCACCACCACCAACAACAACAACAACAACAACAACAACAACATATACCAAACACAGATGCAGATGCCAATGCTCAGCAGAAGAGCAAAAGCCAAGACCACTCATGCTCAAAGCCTGTATCATCTGCTCCGAATAACGCAGGCCTGAGACAAGTGCAGTTCCGCTCTCGAAGCTTGCACCCCTCCACCCTTCCTACAAACTCTGCCGTAATGGGTCAGGCCGCCGAATAGGCACTCGTCACCTCTGCAGGTCGCTCTGCTAAAACCACCCTAACAACTCTCACACTTCCTGCACAGTCTGTACAATTTCAAAAACGTCTGAGTGCCAAGACTGCTGATTCTACGCATCATCAAAGCAGGTATGTAAACACTGGGTGTGTCAGCCCCAGGTATAAAAAAGAAAACAAATCTGTCTCAATTGGAATGATTTTGTGAGTTGCCCATGTGGTTACAAGCTTGCTGCCATTTCAGCACCAGTGTCTTCAGAGACCAACTGTGTAACCAGTTATGGCAGTGGCTGCAGGGGACCTATGTTGTACCCAGTTATGGCAGTGGTTGGAGGAGACTGATGGTGTAACCAGTTATGGCAGTGGTTGGGGGAGACTGATGGTGTAACCAGTTATGGCAGTGGTTGGAGGAGACTGATGGTGTAACCAGTTATGGCAGTGGTTGGAGGAGACTGATGGTGTAACCAGTTATGGCAGTGGTTGGAGGAGACTGATGGTGTAACTTGTTATGGCAGTGTTTGGAGGAGACTGATGGTGTAACCGGTTATGGCAGTCAAACAGTACCTATATTCCACCAGTCAACACAGCATCTATATTCCACCAGGAACCTTCTGTTCCACCAGTCAACAGTACCTATATTTCACCAGTCAAACAGTACCTATATTCCACCAGTCAACACAGCTCCTATATTCCATCAGTCCAACAGTACCTATATTCCACCAGTCAACACAGTACCAATATTCTACCAGTCCAACAGTACCAATATTCCACCTGTCAAGCAGTACCTATATTCCACCAGTCAAACAGTACCTATATTCCACCAGTCAAACAGTACCTATATTCCAACAGTCAACATAGCACCTATATTCCACCAGTCAACACAATACCTATATTCCACCAGTCAAACAGTACCAATATTCCACCAGTCCAACAGTACCTATATTCCATCAGTCAACACAGCACCTATATTCCACCAGTCCAACAGTACCTATATTCTACCAGTCCAACAGTACTGATATTCCACCTGTCAAACAGTACCTATATTCCACCAGTCAAACAGTACTTATATTCCACCAGTCAACATAGCACCTATATTCCACTGGTCCAACAGTACCTCTATTCCACCAGTCTGCACAATGCCTATATTCCACTGGTCCAGCAGTACCTATATTCCACCAGTCAACACAGCACCTATATTCCACCAGTCAACACAGCACCTATATTCCACCAGTCAAACAGTACCACATGGCGGTCAGATGGAAGGTTCGTGAGGAAAGCGGCGGGACTTAGAGCTCAGTGAGGAACCCTCTATTCCACCAGTCCACACAGTGCCACATGGCGGTCAGATGGAAAGAGGCGGGCTCCAGAGCTCATTGTGGAACCTTCTATTCCACCAGACAGCACATGGAGGTCAGATGGAAAGAGGCGGGCTCCAGAGCTCATTGTGGAACCTTCTATTCCACCAGACAGCACATGGAGGTCACATGGAAAGAGGCGGGCTCCAGAGCTCATTGTGGAACCTTCTATTCCACCAGACAGCACATGGAGGTCACATGGAAAGCCTAGGGGCCTGAGCATGCCACCCTCTGTTAGCACCGAATGAGAACACACCAAAGCGTTACAAGTAACACAAAGAGAGCACAAAAGTCCACACGCACAACCACAAAGCGTTACAAGTAACACACAGCGCAACATTCCACGCACAACCGCGAAGCATTACAAGTAACACACAGAGAGCACAACATTTTATACACATAACCACAAAGTGTTACAAGTAACACGCACAAAGCACAACATTCCACACACAAACACAAATATGCAGCAACCATGCGGTACAGGCAACCTTCAACAAGAAATCCACCAAATATTTCACTTCAGGACACACCAGAAAAGACGCAGCTTGAATGAAGTTGAAGGTTACATATAATTTGTCTATGCGGGTTGAATGAAGCTAAAGGTTACATGTAATCTGTCTGACACCTTTAGGCTAGATGCTGGGTTTCCAGCTGAAAAGTGCAGTCATGTGAGGAATCCTTATCCATAATTGTATCCATTCATCAGAAATAAGGATCCCATCCTTAAGATCATCAATAATGAAATCTGTGTTGTGTTGAGCACCAGGAACATTACAGAAAACACCCAGAAAATTGCTTACCTAACGCAATACTCAAAACTATGGGTGAGCAACTGTTTCAAACAGAACTTAAATGAATCAGTTTGTTTCAAAATAAAAAGAGCAGGTAACTAATTTGCTTTTTTATGCCCAGTGAACCAGTATGGTTGTATCAGGACAAAAAGGTAAATAAGTTTGCTTCAAAAATAAAAGGCGCTATGATTAAATTTGTTTCAAATAAAAAGAACATTGGCTAACTAGTTTCACATAAAAAGAACAATGGGTAATAAGATCCAAACATGTTTTCGAATGCTAGCAGTCATCATTGTTTCAGATTTTATTTTATGGGCAAATAACTGTTTCAAATAAGAAGAACTATAGGTAAATAAATACATTTTAAATCAAAAGATCTCCCACAAAAAATCGTACAACCACTGCATAGCAAAGATAGGTGTGGTTCTTTTGTTCTAG
The DNA here is from genome assembly GCA_963584105.1 of Alviniconcha strummeri. NCBI lineage: Eukaryota > Metazoa > Mollusca > Gastropoda > Provannidae > Alviniconcha > Alviniconcha strummeri. Next base: position 1,010,078 of record OY757552.1, read on the forward strand.
CCTGTTTTTGTTGTTGCTATTTTTAGCTTAAAGAAAGAAAATCTTGGCAAAAGTCCAAACAACACAAATGTATATGTACACAGAAGATTCTTCTTTGTGTCTTT
>OY757552.1:1010381-1072881 GCA_963584105.1 Alviniconcha strummeri
AGCCTTTTCTGGAGACTGATCTTGGGAGGAAACTGCCTCAGTAATACAGTTTGTTGGCAGTGAAATGGTTAATAGTCATAGTTTGAAAATGTCCATTGCGATCTTTGTTGTATATGAGTTTGTAAGTGTATACTATGTGCTATTATTGTTTTATGCAGTTTTTAAACAGACAAATGGCTAACTCACCTGGCGTGACGTCCCCGCTGCTGTCTGCAGTTTTTAAACAGACAAATGGCTAACTCACCTGGCGTGACGTCCCCACTGCTGTCTGCTGGAGGGTGCAACAACAACAGACAAGTGAGACAAACAGACAGACAGACAGCCAACTCACCTGGCGTGACGTCCCCGCTGCTGTCTGCTGGAGGGTGCAACAACAACAGACAAGTGAGACAAACAGACAGACAGCCAGCCAACTCACCTGGCGTGACGTCCCCACTGCTGAGCTGTCTGCTGGAGGAACTGGACACGGACCGCATGCCTGGTGACGCCCCCTCCCCGTCTGCTGGCCTGAAAACAGAACCGTCGACTGCCAGTCTCGCTCACTGCTGGCTCACTGCCAGTCTCGCTCACTGCTGGCTCACTGCCAGTCTCGCTCATTGCTGGCTCATTGCCAGTCTCACTCACTGCTGGCTCACTGCCAGTCTCGCTCATAGCTGGCTCATTGCCAGTCTCACTCACTGCTGGCTCATTGCCAGTCTCACTCACTGCTGGCTCACTGCCAGTCTCGCTCACTGCTGGCTCACTGCCAGTCTCGCTCATTGCTGGCTCATTGCCAGTCTCGCTCACTGCTGGTTCACTGCAAGGTCTGCTGTGTCTTTAACTGTATGCCTTCATCACAGCCTGTTGGGTCTTTAACTGTATGCCTTCATCACAGCCTGTTGGGTCTTTAACTGTATGCCTTCATCACAGCCTGTTGGGTCTTTAACTGTATGCCTTCATCACAGCCTGTTGGGTCTTTAACTGTATGCCTTCATCACAGCCTGTTGGGTCTTTAACTGTATGCCTTCATCACACAGCCTGTTGGGTCTTTAACTGTATGCCTTCATCACACAGCCTGTTGTGTCTTTATGTCTTCAGCACACAACCTGTTGTATCTTTAACACAGCCAGTTGTAACTTTAACTGTATGCCTTCATCATACAACCTGTTGTGTCTTTAACACAGCCTGTTGTAACTTTAACTGTACACCTTCATCACACAGTCTGTTCTGTCTTTAACTGAATGGATGCACACATGCATGTATGCACTCATGCAAACAAAAACACATATACACACACACTATACATACACTACACAAACACACAACACAGACACACACACACACTCCACATACACTCCACACACACACACACACACACACACAACACAGACACACACACTACACATACACTACACACACACACACACACACACACACACACACACACACACACACACACACACACTACACATACACTACACACACACACACACGCACACAGAAGCACCTCATCTGTTCTCCCCTCACCCTGGCAGTGTTCAAGGGTAGCCACAGAGAAAGCAGTTCTACCCAAGACTTGAACCCTATTCCAGTTTACAGAGAGGGCAAGAAAGCCGGACATTTACCCCTCGCCTTCAATGCCAGCCGCCAGAGAGAAAGACTTGTGCCTGCGAGCCTCGACTGCTAGCTGTGCTGCCTGAAAAAACAACAACACAGCAACACTACTGTAGCCAAGGACTGCTACCATCATACAAAGCAGCATCTTTATAACAATGTAATCTGTTCAAATGTCACAGCAGTCAGTGTGTGTGTGTGTGTGTGTGTGTGTGTGTGTGTGTGTGTGTGTGTGTGTGTGTGTGTGTGTGTGTGTGAGTGTGTGTGTGTGTGTGTGTGTGTGTGTGTGTGTGTGTGTGTGTGTGTGTGTGTGTGTGTGTGAGTGTGTGTGTGTGAGTGTGTGTGTGAGTGTGTGTGTGAGTGTGTGTGTGTGTGTGTGTGTGTGTGTGTGTGTGTGTGTGTGTGTGTGTGTGTGTGTGTGTGTGAGTGTGTGTGTGTGTGTGTGTGTGTGTGTGTGTGTGTGTGTGTGTGTGTGTGTGAGTGTGTGTGTGTGTGAGTGTGTGTGTGTGAGTGTGTGTGTGTGTGTGTGTGTGTGTGTGTGTGAGTGTGTGTGTGTGTGTGTGAGTGTGTGTGTGTGTGAGTGTGTGTGAGTGTGTGTGTGGGTGTGTGTGTGTGTGTGTGTAGTGTGTGTGTGTGTGTGTGTGTGTGTGTGTGTGTGTGTGTGTGTGTGTGTGTGTGTGTGTGTGTGTGTGTATGTGTGTGTGTGTGTGTAAATTACATATGTTACTAGTTTGTTTATTATGTAACTTTTGTATTTTCAATAACTGTTCCATGAATTTTAAAATATAAAATAGGTGTTACTGTGTACTGTTATGTGGTTAATGTTCAGCCATGTTTTAATTTCTCTGATGAGATAATAATCTTTAATCTTACACCGCTGCTCGTTATTACAGACCTTTTTTTTTACCAACCTACAATTTGCCCTGATGTAACCATACCAGCTGAGTGGGTGTGAAACACCAACTTACTAACTTACCAACATACAAACTGGCGTGTTACACCACTGCTTGTCACTAGGGACCGTTCTATGATCATACAAATAAACACATTACACTCTTGTTACTAGGGACATTTTCACCCTTATTAAAATGCAAGTATGTACCTCTGGATGTACCTCTGGTGGAGTTTGTACCTCTGATGGAGTTTATGTACCTTGTATTTACATGCATGCCAGGTGAGTTACTGTAGGTGACTCAGATCTTTACTGCTGTGCTTGTGTTATGTATTTTGAGCGATAATTAGCTCCCTTGTGTGTTGATTCATTAAAATGCATTCTTTCTTTTTGAACTTGTTGAGCATTTTGATCTTTTTTCAGAGCAGTAGCAGTAAACTTTGTTCATCTCTCTGTGCCTCTCTCTCTCTCTCTTATAAATACAAACCTGAAACTGTACACGTTTTCCTGTGACTACAGACTGTTTCGCCCTAATACTTACATGAACCACCATACCTCCATCACCAAGCATTACTGCCTGCTCACCTGTACAACCTGAGGGGTGGGGGTGGACCAGGTGTACTCTATTACTGATCTGTGGTGGACCAGGTGTACTCTATCACCAATCATGACCACATTCTCACCTGTACAACCTGAGGGAAAGGGATGGACCAGGTGTACTCTATCACCAATTATTACCACATTCTCACCTGTACAACCTGAGGGATAGGGATGGACCAGGTGTACTCTATCACCAATCATGACCACATTATTACCTGTACAACCTGAGGGGTAGGGGTGGACCAGGTGTACTCTATCACCAAGCATTACTGCCTGCTCACCTGTACAACCTGAGGGTTAGGGGTGGACCAGGTGTACTCTATCACCAAGCATTACTGCCTGCTCACCTGTACAACCTGAGGGTTAGGGGTGGACCAGGTGTACTCTATCACCAAGCATTACTGCCTGCTCACCTGTACAACCTGAGGGGTAGGGGTGGACCAGGTGTACTCTATCACCAAGCATTACTGCCTGCTCACCTGTACAACCTGAGGGGTAGGGGTGGACCAGGTGTACTCTATCACCAAGCATTACTGCCTGCTCACCTGTACAACCTGAGGGGTAGGGGTGGACCAGGTGTACTCCTCCGCCTCTTGGCTCACAGATGACGACGATGTCTGCACATGATGGGGCTGGACTGTCACTCCCTTGGCATCTGTCACACGTAGCAATCAGCACTGTGTTAACTCATTCTGTCCTGTGTCTGTCCCATTGTGACACGCTGTGTTACTGTCTTGGTGTCTGTCAAAACATCAGCACAGTGTTCACTCATTCTGTCCTGTGTCTGTCCCATTGTGACACGCTGTGTTACTGTCTTGGTGTCTGTCACATTGTGCCATACTGAATCACCCCTTGGTGTCTGTCACATTGTGCCATACTGAGTCACCCCCCTTGGTGTCTGTCACAATGTGCCATACTGAGTCACCCCCTTGGTGTCTGTCACATTGTGCCATACTGAGTCACCCCTTGGTGTCTGTCACAATGTCATGCACTGTGTCTCTCTTGGTGTCTGTCCCATTGTGACACACTGTGACAAGTGCCAGTCCCTTGGCATCTGCCACAAACAGCGATCAGCACTGTGTGAACTCATCAACAGACAGCATTTGGTTGCCCATGTGGTGAGGGAATAAAACAACCCTCACAGGTGCAACTTTTCAATGTCAAACTGTATATCCTAAGTGACCACGAGAGTGCTCAGCAGGGGAACGTGACAACAACACATATGCACATGTGTACACATACAACAACATATACACACATGTGTACACATACAACAACATATACACACATGTGTACACATACAACATATACAGACATGTGTACATATACAACATATACGCACATGTGTACACATACAACAACACTTACGCACATGTGTACACATACAACAACACTTACGCACATGTGTACACATACAACAACACTTACGCACATGTGTACATATACAACATATATGCACATGTGTACACATACAATATATACAAATGTGTACACATACAACATATACACACATGTGTACATATACAACATATATGCACATGTGTACATATACAACATACATGCACATGTGTACACATACAACATATACACAGTGTACACATACAACATATACACACATGTGTACACATACAACATATACACACATGTGTACACATGCAACAACACATATGCACATGTGTACACATATAACATAAATGCACATGTACACATGCAACAACACATACGCACATGTGTACACATACAACACATATGCACATGTGTACACATACAACACATGTGTACACATATAACACATACACACATGTGTACAGATACAATAAATTATATGCACATGCGTACAGATACAACATACAGGCACATGTGTACACAGACAACAACATATACACATGTATACACACGCAACAACATATACACACATGTGTACAACTACACATCAAAATCCCCCCCACCCCCCCACCCCAAAGAAAACCCACCCACCTAGCTGAAGTGATTACCTGTGGGAAGTGCATGCACCCAGCGTCGTCGGTTGGACGTCATCTTGAACTGGAGCCGCGATGGAGCGAAGGGGTTAATGAGAGCCCGGTTGGGGTGAAAACCGCTCATGGCGCGCGAGTGGCCGACAGGAGAACCAGCGCTGCCCACCACAGGACGCTGGTACTGCAGCTCTTCGCTGCCCGATGACTCGAAGGACTCTCGGCTCATCGCCTTCTCTGCAAAAGACACAGCCGCCAAGCTGACATTTTTCATACCGACAATCAAGGCAACAGTTTTCTCCAAAGAGGCAGCCACCAAGTCGACAGGCAAGAAAATCTTCAAAATTACAAGCACGTCTGAGTCACTGTTACAATACACATCACACACTATATGTATTACACAGGCCCTGAACGCAGGGATTAAGTGGAAGAATGTATCGAAGCAGTTAAGAACAGACCAAAAACAGGATAACAATTACGCACATACAATGAACTCAAAGTCACCCACAAAAAAGACAGGACCTAACTGGCACAAACCAAGAATTGCACAGGAAAAAAAGAGGAAAAAAAGCAATGGAACTGGACAAGAACTGACCCAGAATAGGACATCAAAGCATGACCCAGAATAGGACATCAAAGCAAGACCTGACCCAGAATAGGACATCAAAGCAAGAACTGACCCAGAAGAGGACATCAAAGCAAGAAGTGACCCAGAATAGGACAACAAAGCAACTGACCCAGAATAGGACCACAAAGCCAGAACTGACCCAGAATAGGACAAAAAAGCCAGAACTGACCCAAAATAGGACAACAAAGCAAAAAATGACCCAAAATAAGACATCAAAACAAGAACTGACCCAGAATAGGACAACAAAACAAGAAGTGACCCAGAACAACACACAGCAAGAGCTGACCCAGAATAAGAACAAAACAAGAACTGACCTAGAATAGGACAATAAAGCAAGAACTGACCAAGAACAGGACAACAAAGCAAAAACTGACCAAAGATAAGACATCAAAACAAGAACTGACCCAGAATAGGTCAACAAAGCAAGAACTGACCCAGACAAGGACAACAAAGCAACAACTGACCCAAAATAGGGTAACAACCGACAGAGCTGGACACTTCATCAAAGTAGGTTGGTGTACTGGGGATGCTGATGGCTGATGAAGACATCCTGGACTTTTTGTCAGAAGAGTCCGTGGAGAGTGAGACAACCTCGTCAGATATGTGCCGGGTGCGTGAACTACACATTCTACGAGCATCGGCAAATGTCCGCGGAACCCGTTTTGTGCTGCAGCCTTTCAGACCGTAGCAGCTGGTGCTTCTCAGGGATCTGCAAAAACAGAACATTTATATTGTAACCATCATCATCATGGCCACCACTGCAATCATTGTTGTAATTATCATCATCATCACCATCACCACTATCATCACTAAAATCATCATCATCATCATTATCATCATCATTAGAATCATTATCACCACCACTATCATCATTACAATCATCACATCATCACCATCATTACTATCCTTAGAATAATTATAATCACCACAAAAATCATCATCATAATCATCATCGTCACCACCACTATCATCATTACGATCACCATCATCACTACGATCATCATTATCATCACCATCATTTCTTTCTCAAAATTGGAGACCTGCCATGTTTTCTGTTCTGTGCATCTTTATCCATTCCAAGTTTCCCGGGCGTTTGCTGCTTTGTACAGACAGAATGCTTGTGTGTGTGTCGGTGTGTCGGTGTGTGTGTGTGTGTGTGTGTGTGTGTGTGTGTGTGTGTGTGTGTGTGTGTGTGTGTGCACTTAGAATAGTCTCTAGGGACAAGATTTTGCACTTTAAAAATACTTTAATTACACTTTTTTATTATCTTTTCTCTGATCATTATAATCATCATCATCACCTCACTACTATCATCATTATAATCATCATCATCACCTCACTACTATCATCATTATAATCATCATCATCACCTCACTACTATCATCATTATAATCATCATCATCACCTCACTACTATCATCATCACCACCACCACAATCCTCGTCACCATCATCACCATCAATTCTCCTGAACCATCACGTTGAACAAAGAACTGCCCTGTGTAATGGTATAGTCCTATTTCACAATCAGCACCTGCTCCCTTACTGCCCTGTCTGCTCCCTTACTGCCCTGTCTGCTCCCTTACTGCCCTATCTGCTCCTTTACTGCCCTACAGTCTGGAACCCCACGCTCCCACCCCAACACCTAAACAACCCGATAGCAGCTTCCAGACCAACGTCAGCGTGGTCAGTAGTGACGATGCCTCTGCTCCCTTACTGCCCTACAGTCTGGAACTGGACGCTCCCAGCCTGACACATAAACAACCTGATGGCAGCTTCCAGACCCACATTGGTGTGGTCAGTAGTGACGATGCACCAGAGCCACCCCCTTCTCTCCTTCCCCTCTCTTCACTGTTTCTCACACACTGGCCTGCCACTTGCTCTTTGTTCCTGCTACCCATCACACGTTCCTCTGTCCTCTGTGCTAGTTGTTATATGTCTACGTCTCTAGTAATAAAGAATGCCTTGTGACTCAGCCATGTGTTAGTGTATTGGATAAAAGAGAACCCCAACATTATTGCGATCAACACGAACACCATTATAAGACACCCTGAACAACAGTATGGACAAGTCTGTTGGTTTTACGATGACAGTCATGCAAGAAAGCGTAAAACAACAAACAACTCGGTACAACACCGCTAAACTACACCGCTAGTGTATTGGATAAAAGAGAACCCCAACATTATTGCGATCAACACGAACACCATTATAAGACACCCTGAACAACAGTATGGACAAGTCTGTTGGTTTTACGATGAGAGTCATGCAAGAAAGCGTAAAACAACAAACAACTCGGTACAATACCGCTAAACTCCAACAGCTAAGGTCAAGCACAGCAAGACACAGGCAAATCTGCCTGGCCTTGCCGATTCTGACACAAAACTAACGTTATGCTGATTCCAACACAAAACTAACATTATAATGACATACATTCAAATCGTCAAACCTGTTTGATGTTCTTGATGGAAGTTTGAAAACCTGTGCGTCATATTCATCGTAGTCCACAAAGGGGAAACTGTCATCGTCCCCATCTGCTTTCCACTGAGACTTCACTGCAACACGCAGGGTGACAGGCATCAGAAAACATCTCGGTATTCTGCATCTGTTTATCCACCACATCTACCATCGGCCAATCACGTATTCATCTGTTCATCCACCACCTACACCACCATGTATTCAGCTGTTAACCCACCACAGACACCATCATGTATTCAACTGTTAACCCACCACATACACCATCATGTATTCAACTGTTAACCCACCACATACACCATCATGTATTCAACTGTTCATCTGCCACATACACCATCATGTATTCATCTGTTAATCCACTACATCTACTGTTAGCCAATCATGTATTTATCTGTTCATCCGCCACATACACCATCATGTATTCATCTGTTCATCCACTACATCTACTGTTAGCCAATCATGTATTCATCTGTTCATCCGCCACATACACCATCATGTATTCATCTGTTCATCCACTACATCTACTGTTAGCCAATCATGTATTCATCTGTTCATCCGCCACAGACACCATCATGTATTCATCTGTTCATCCACTACATCTACTGTTAGCCAATCATGTATTCATCTGTTCATCCGCCACAGACACCATCATGTATTCATCTGTTCATCCACCACATACACCACCATGTATTCATCTCTTCATCCACCACATACACCATCACATATTCATCTCTTCATCCACCACATACACCATCACGTATTCATCTCTTCATCCACCACATACACCATCACGTATTCATCTCTTCATCCACCACATACACCATCACGTATTCAGCTGTTAAGCTACCCCATACCACTTTGCCATTATTGTAGTGTTCTGCAGGAGCATGCAAGCACACAAACATGCCCACACACGATTGATTGATTGATGATCACTTATATAGCGCTATTCTCCGCTCTTGAGCAGGCTCACTGCGCTCGCATGTGATTCTACAATGAGTGACTAGCTTTTTACAGCCCATTTTTGAATATCCACCAAGGTCACAGTGGTGTACATACAGCACTCATAAATGGCTGGTGCCACATGAAACTGCTGCCATCTCAGTGCAAGTTCTGTGTACACCATACAACCATGCACCATGTCACTTCATGCAAAGCCACATACATAAGGTGTGTGTGTGTTTAGCTGTAACCTGCCACCACATGACTTGGCAGAATGACCGGGATCTTTCATGAGCTGCTGCAGTAACACTGTGGTGGAACGGATACCGAAATAAGAGTCAGTACAGAAAATGTCAATCATGAGTCTGGCACTCTAACCACTGAGCTTTCCCTGCCCCGCACACACACACACAGACACACACATGCATGTGCACGCATGCACACATGTACACACACACACACATTCACACACACACCCATGCATGCACACACACATACAATCTTAACACTGAAGGATGTCTAGCTACAAAACTCTGAAATGCATACCCATGTCTATCATCTTTGGAGGATTCTTTTCCATCATCTTCATCTGAAAACAGAAGGGGGAAAATGAAAAAATAGTGTCTTCCATCCAGACAACCAACTCTGCCATTACTGCACAGTCAGCTACACGAAGAACAACAAAATCTGACAGTGCTGTATATCTTCAACCACATGACAAATGATCCTGTATATCTACAATTACTTGACAAATGATCCTGTATACCTATAACCACATGACAAATGATCCTGTATATCTACAATTACTTGACAAATGATCCTGTATGTCTACAATTACTTGACAAATGATCCTGTATAGCTATAACCACATGACAAATGATCCTGCATATCTACAGTTACTTGACAAATGATCCTGTATGTCTACAATTACTTGACAAATGATCCTGTATAGCTATAACCACACGACAAATGATCCTGTATATCTACAGTTATTTGACAAACGATACTACATAGCTATAAGCACATGACAAATGACCTTGTATAGCTACAACCACACGACAAATGATCATGTACAGCTATAACCACATGACAAATGATCCTGTATATAATCTACAATCACATGACAAATGACCCTGTATATCTACAATCACATGACAAATGATCCTGTATATCTACAATCACATGACAAATGATTCTGTATATCTACAATCACATGACAAATGATCTCATATATCTGTAAGCACAACATGACAAACATGACAAACAGTACTGTACATCAACAATCACATTAAAATGATCCTCACATATCTACAATCACATAACAAATGACGCTGCATGTTTAAAATATCAACGCAAATGGCACTGTACATCTGATCACAAGACAAATGGTGATGTACATCTACAACTACAACAGTACAAGTACACAACAAATGATGCAGTACACCTGCAATCACATGATAAATGATGTTGCACATTTACAATCACATACGAATTGATGCAATACACCTACAATCACAAGACAGATTAATTGATGTACATCTTGTGACCACATAACAATTGATGCTGTACACCTGCAATCACAAGACAGATTAATTGATGTACATCTTGTGACCATATAACAATTGATGCTGTACATCTACAATCACAAGACAGATTAATTGATGTACATCTTGTGACCACATAACAATTGATGCAGTACACCTACACTCCCAAGGCAAACGATGTATATCTGCAATCACATAACAACAGATGCTGTACATCAGCAATCACAAGACAAAGTACACCTACACTCCCAAGGCAAAATGATGTACACATTTATAATCACATAACTGATGCTGTACATCAACAATCATTAGACAAATGACGCTGTACATTTACAACAGTACAAGCACAGGATAACAAATTCCTTACAAACTGTGGTGGTGGTTTGATGCGTGGAACAAAGGCAGCATTTTGCTGATTCTGGATCTGGTTCTTGGACGTGTAGAAACTGTCAACAAATGGCACAGTTACCAGTTGTGCTACTGTTCTTGGACATGTTGAAACTTAACAAATGGCACAGTTACCAGTTACGGACATGCAGGTACTCAACAAATGGCACAGTTACCAGTTATACTACTGTTCTTGGACATGTAAAAACTGTCAACAAATGGCACGTTACCAGCTATCCTACTCTTAGACTTACTAATAATGAGAAGAATAGCAAGCACGAGGTCTACATAAATAAATATATACATGTGACCAGGAGACCACCAAACCTATGCCCCATCCCACCGGACACAACAACAACACAGCGTACAAGTCACAATGAATGACTGATAAAATGAATGAGTGGCTGTAATCCCACCCCCACCCCCACCCCCCATTAAATAACTGTTCCTTTTGGTTCACCTCTTAAAAAAAATTTGGTGGGGTGGGGGGTGGGGTGAGGATGGGGGTGCCTATCTCCCCATTTCTCCCTCTGCCTATGTAAGACTGGCAATGAGCTGTATGTGTGTGTGTGGGGGGGGGGGGGGGAGATGGGGGGGGTGCCTATCTCCCCATTTCTCCCTCTGCCTATGTAAGACTGGCAATGAGCTGTATGTGTATGTGTGTGTGTATGTGTGTGTGTGTGTGTGTGTGGGGGGGGGGGGTACCTATCTCCCCATTTCTCCCTTGCCTATGTAAGACTGGCAATGAGCTGTATGTGTGTGGCGGGGGGGGAGATGGGGGTGTGGGGGGGTTGCCTATTTCCCCATTTCTCCCTCTGCCTAAGCAAAACTGGCTACGAGCGGTAGGTCAACCAACCTGTGATTCATCCAGTGGGGGATGTTGTAGTCATCGCCAACTTCAATGGAACTCTGCACGTTTTTGCTGCGGAACTGGGGACAGGTTATGCAATGCACTGTTCACTCAGGGCGCACAACACTGAGCTTTAACACATAACCTTGAACTGTGGACAGGTTATGCAATGCACTGTTCACTCAGGGCGCACAACACTGAGCTTTAACACATAACCTTGAACTGTGGACAGGTTATGCAATGCACTGTTCACTCAGGGCGCGTAACACTGAGCTTTAACACATAACCTTGAACTGTGGACAGGTTATGCAATGCACTGTTCACTCAGGGCGCGCAACACTGAGCTTTAACACATAACCTTGAACTGTGGACAGGTTATGCAATGCACTGTTCACTCAGGGCGCGCAACACTGAGCTTTAACACATAACCTTGAACTGTGGACAGGTTATGCAATGCACTGTTCACTCAGGGCGCGTAACACTGAGCTTTAACACATAACCTTGAACTGTGGACAGGTTATGCAATGCTTTGTTCACTCAGGGCGCGTAACACTGAGCTTTAACACATAACCTTGAACTTCAACACACCACAGGCTCTCCGTTATCCATAAGGCAAATGAATAAAAAATGAATACAAATTTATATATATATATATTATTATGGTCCATAAAAACCTCCACACAAAACATTGTGCCAGATCCACAAAGTGCATACACGTAAGCACACGCAAGCTAAAACTACCAAAGACATTCACGCCAGTAAAGTACAAACAGCCCCCCTAACCCCCAACACAAGTGGAACTGTATGTAGTTGTTAAATGCAAAAATATATACAGAGTTGTCTTTTATCTGTAGTTATGGCAATGTACACCACACCAGGTACAGCACAGGCAATGAAATTCAAGCGAGTCTTGTAATTCTTAAGGCCAGATACTGTCTCTTTTTGCCCCAGTCTTTGGCATAAAGATGATTTATAAATCTGAAAGTTTCAGCATTGTTTCTCTCTCCAAATTTCATCCTACCTTCTATATATATTATATTTAATGGTAGGCTTTATCAGCGAAAGTACGAATCTCCCTCTCCCTATCAGTAAATCACATCCTACCTTCGGCAAGCATATATATAACAGTAGATTTGGACAGGGACAATAAGGAAAAGAAGAAACTCTCTGTAGGAAGTTAATCTCTAGTGGAATGTTTTGATGATTTATGATTTGTTTATGCACATAAAAGGTGTTGTTTATGCACATAAAAGACATTATGCACATAAAATATGTTGTTTATGCACATAAAATCTGTTGTTTATGCACATAAAATGTGTTGTTTATGCATGTAAAATGTGTTGATTATGCAAATAAAATGTGTTGTTTATGCAAATAAAATGTGTTGTTTATGCACATAACCCCCTCACCCCCCTCACCCCGACATGGGCAGACAGCCTAGTTCAATAAACCATTTGTTTGTTCATTCATTTCTTCATTCGTTCATTCCCTCTCTCTGCTTCTGTAGCAGAACACATAAAAGGACATGTTTCACTGTTCTTTTTCTGAAGCAGAGAGAGGTCTTTAAGCATGGTCCTCCTTTATTAAAAGCAAAACAAAATACAAACAAATAAACAACAAGCAAAAGGAGAGAAAACTGTGACATTCAAGGTCGGAGGTGCAAACACTGGGTCCATGACTTTGCGGACTGACCTTGAAGAGCGGCACGGCATGCAGTGGCTGTTCCCCCATACACACCAGGTCGCTCCCCACGCCTGCACAGGATACAACGGCACGGTCAACAGAAACACTCAACACTTTACTTCGATCTTCTAATACCCGTCCTTTTTCAACCCCACACAATGACACCAGCAAGAACACCAAGATTTGGGCTGTCACAAAATACTGACACCAAGGCTTGGGCTGTATCACAACACACTGACACCAGCAAGAACACCAAGACCTGGGCTGTGTCACAACACACTGACACCAGCAAGAACACCAAGACCTGGGCTGTGTCACAACACATTGACACCGGCAACAACACCAAGGCTTGGGCTGTGTCACAACACACTGACACCAGCAACAACACCAAGACACAACACACTGACACCAGCAACAACACCAAAACCTGGGCTGTGTCACAACACACTGACACCAGCAACAACACCAAGACCTGGGCTGTGTCACAACACACTGACACCAGCAAGAACACCAAGACCTGGGCTGTGTCACAACACACTGACACCAGCAAGAACACCAAGACCTGGGCTGTGTCACAACACATTGACACCGGCAACAACACCAAGGCTTGGGCTGTGTCACAACACACTGACACCAGCAAGGGGCTGTGTCACAACACACTGACACCAGCAAGAACACCAAGGCTACATTAAAACGCTATGCACTGTATAGTTATGTGGGGATAACTCTCAGTCCCAACAAGCTCCTTGTAGTTGAATAACAGCGTCCACCCTCCAGAAACAGAAATAACTGCTCTGAAGATGGTGTGTGGCTGCCCATGTGGCGAGGTACCACACAAAGCCTCATACTCAACCCTCTCACCCTCTGGAATGCGTCTGGCAATACACAACTACCTGTACCAGGTAGGCGGTGTTCTTGCTGGTGTCACGTGAGCCCCACATAGTTCAGCTGGGGGAACACCGCTACAGTCTGTACAGTGTGTGTGTGTGTGTGTGTGTGTGTGTGTGTGTGTGTGTGTGTGTGTGTGTGTGTGTGTGTGTGTGTGTGCATGCATGTGTGTGTGTGTGTGTGTGTGCATGCATGTGTGTGTGTGTGTGTGTGTGTGCATGCATGTGTGTGTGTGCATGCGTGTGTGTGTGTGTGTGTGTGTGTGTGTGTGTGTGTGTGTGTGTGCATCTTTTGCATAATTATGCTTGAACACTTGTTGATATATATTTTAAAAAAAAGGATAACATTTTCCATCTCGATGTACATTATGTGTGTATGCTTGTTCAGTGCTTTGAGCTGCAGGGTAGGCGTTTTGCAAATTTCCATCATCATTATTATTATTACAACACCAACAGAAGTAGGTTCATGACGAAAAAGGATGACAATGTGTGACCGCGGGCTGACATACCGCAGTCGATGGTTCTCTGCTTGGTGATGAAGGTCAGTTCTCGGTCTACCTCAAACACACCCGGTCCCGGCGTGATCACCACAGAAACCTTGCCCGTGCGGTCAAAGTTACGATCCATGTAGTAGTTCTCAAACACTGGTGAGAAAAGAACAAAAAACAATGTTTGTCCCTGTGTGCAAAAAAAAAAAAAAGTGCATCCTGTTGTGTGCCTATAATACAGTGCTACTGTAACTAATTGTGGTGTGCCTATAATAGAGTGCTACTGTAACCAATTGTGGTGTGCCTATAATAGAGTGCTACTGTAACCAATTGTGGTGTGGCTATAATAGAGTGATACTGTAACCAATTGTGGTGTGGCTATAATAGAGTGATACTGTAACCAATTGTGGTGTGGCTATAATAGAGTGATACTGTAACCAATTGTGGTGTGGCTATAATAGAGTGATACCGTAACCAATTGTGGTGTGGCTATAATACTTTAATAGAGTGATACTGTAACCAGTTGTGGTGTGCCTATAATAGAGTGATACTGTAACCAAGACAAAGAATTACTGTCATTGCACTTGGTCTGGTTCAGCACTTCAGTAGATGGATGGAATGGATGCGCACGGTGGAAACAGCCTACGAACCCTAACTGTAACACTGACCCTGAACACAGCAAAACACATCTGTTCATGTGACTCTCCAGCGCACGGTGATGCACCACAATCAACGTTTGGTTACAGAAGGTTCACTGGTTCAAAAGATATCACCTGGGTGCGCATTTACTCAGATTGTGACCTTTCACTATGACCTTGACCTTGAACACCGCAAATGAATCTTTTCACAAGACGCTGTGACTTCATACACGCATGTACGAGCAACCCGAGTTTGGTTGCGAAAGGATTAGCAATTCAGAAAACATGGCAGAAACCTTCCTATGCCGATCAGGCGAGCCCTCACGATGACCCAATGACCTTGACCTTGACAATAGCAACACTGCAACAGTCGGACCCAAGCAGGAGTACTCCCCCACTGGCTGTATGTCTGCTCAAGTCCCTTTCTCTGCCTACTCCCCCCCCCCCCAAACTCCCACACCATCCCCCCCCCCCGCACCCCCCATCATTCTCTCCCCCATTGCCTGTGTGTCTGCATCAGTCTGCTTAAGTCTCTTCCTCTACCCCACCCCCCCACCCCCCCCATCACTGGCCAAAGCTGCCACAAGTATCATTTTTGTTGCGACAAAACAGATCTTTTGTCGCAACAAAAGCATGTTTGCCACGACAAAACTTTTGTTGCAACACACTTATGTTTGTCATGACAATTTTTTTTTTAGCTGTGACAAATATTTCTTGCAACAAACATGTGTTTATCACGACAAAAGTAAGCTTGTCGCGACAAAACTTTTCTTACGACAAAATTATGTTGAAACAAAACATTTTGTCGCGACACAAAATTTGTTTCTCGTGACAAAATGTTTCTTGTGACAAGCATACTTTTGTCGTGACAGCAGAGGCGATACTTGTGGCAACTTGTGATACTTGCGGGAGCCCCCCACCCCACTCACAGTTAAGTGACATGTTGAGTGTTTCCAGGAAGTTTCCGCGAGCGGCGGTGGAGTTCCTGGCAGTGGGTATCTTCCAGTTGGGCCACTGCTGGTGGTGGTAGCGCAGCACGTAGTCCAGGTAGTGCTTGAACAGCTTGCGCAGCAGACGCAGCGTGTTGTTCCACTCCTCGTAACGCTCATTCTGCACTATCACCCTGTGTGAGTAGCATAGTATAACTTAACACAATCAGCCTGAGTGAGTAGCAGAGTATAACTTAACACAATCAGCCTGTGTGAGTAGCACAGTGTAACTTAACACAATCAGCCTGTGTGAGTAGCACAGTGTAACTTAACACAATCAGCCTGAGCGATTAGCACAGTGTAACTTAACACAATCAACCTGAGTGATTAGCACAGTGTAACTTAACACAATCAGCCCGAGCAATTAGCACAGTGTAACTTAACACAATCAGCCTGTGTGAGTAGCACAGTGTAACTTAACACAATCAGCCTGAGCGATTAGCACAGTGTAACTTAACACAATCAGCCTGAGCGATTAGCACAGTGTAACTTAACACAATCAGCCTGAGCGAGTAGCACAGTGTAACTTAACACAATCAGCCTGAACGATTAGCACAGTGTAACTTAACACAATCAGCCTGAGCGATTAGCACAGTGTAACTTAACACAATCAGCCTGAGCGATTAGCACAGTGTAACTTAACACAATCAGCCTGAGCGATTAGCACAGTGTAACTTAACACAATCAGCCTGAGCGAGTAGCACAGTGTAACATAATCATTCCACGAGTGTAGCACAGTATAACCAGGTAGCGGCAGCCTCTCATCGACTATGCGGGAACATCGGAACTTTGCTCAATTTTACTGTATTTCAGTCACTAATTTCTCCACAGTCTCTGAATGTATCCTCTTGGAAATTGTATGAATAAAAAGAATGTTTTCTTCGCATTCTTATGGTTGTTTTTATGTTTGCATGCAATGTACCTCGAAAAATCGCCAGTTGATTTTCTACGGGAGGTATTTGCTGTTTGTCCGGTGCCAGTCACGCGGTCCGAGACATGAACGAAAACAGTTGATGTGTTTATCCGCTCAGTGACAAAGCGATACGCGTTGTACACAGCAATATGTGGTATCACTGGATCGGAAATTGAATGCTGATTCCAGTGGTGTAAACGCCATGGTCGTTTACAAACATCTCTGGTCGCTAGAACGCATTTTAGTCGGAAACTCACACAAAAAAATCAATTTTAAACTGCAAAACGCCCTCAAATGTCTAAAATATCCCCCCTCAAAATGAAGCTGAATCCATACCCTTTCGAATGAGGTATGGGGCTAATGGACTGATGATCGGTGGGTCTTTCACAAGCCAATAAAAGACCACAATAAAGGCGCTTTTTTCAAATTGAGTTCATCCAAGATGGCATCGACCGCGTGGAGTTTTTGTGACACAATTGCTGAGTTTTGGCACATGATTCGTGCGTATTCTCTTCACCTGGCTCCAGTTTACTGAATTTGGTGATAGTTTATCTCATAATTTAGCATTTTTATATGATATTTTGATTCATTCTTGCAGGATTGCCTTAAATCTTACGATTTTCTCGACCGACTCATAGTTCTGTCTTTGTTTACAAATACGACTAACCGGAAGTTGTCGATCACTCGCTTGTTCTCCTAAATATTGCCAAAATACACCAAAGTTTCACAAAAATAGTCATTGAAATACATTCTCTGATGTCTTCTGAAACAGTATTATTTTTGGGGGATGAACCTTTGACTTAAATTCATGGTGATGGCTGTTTTCGTGATCAAAATTCTTCATCAGGGGAGGTAACTAAGATGCTGAGAAAACACAGTTGACTTCATAATAACTTCTGCACTTGAACTCTGTTAAAAGGCTTTTTCGTTTTTCAACGATCGTAATTAAATTCTCAAACTTTAATAGGATGTTGACCAGCATTTCTAGTTCAAAATTAAAAGTGGATTTCTGCTTTGCTAACGGTAGCCAGTCTGATATTGTGGTAAGTGATGATAAAATCATAACAGATAAGAGTTAAGGCCTGAGTGACAATGATTATTATTAATTATGCTGTAGGCTGTAGATCATTCTCTCAATCAAGATCAATAGAAACAACAAAACTGTGTTGTTGTTTTCCTGCAGATGATGACCAGTTTTCCAAATTGAAGGCTGTTACAGTTTTCCTGGCAACTGGGAGAGGATGCCGGCAAGACCTTCCTCTGGTTGAAGTGGACAACCGACTGTTCGTGCAGCTGCTTCTCCCGAAAGATGAGGGATCCAAGACTTTGGATGAGACTGCATTCTTCCAGCAACTTCTCAAGCCAGATCTGGTCAAGACCGTGCTGCTTTCTCGTCTGCAGTATTTATGGTCAACAGACTGAAGGAGCTGTTTGGAGGCGAGCCACTTCCAGAACTTCCACCTCTTCACGGCCATGGCAGCTGACAGCAGCGATGTCAACAACTGGAAGAGGAATCTGACCCAGGAGATGTCGACTGAACCAAATGATGAATCAGAACCTGATGAACCTGAGTTTGAAACCAGCTTCAGATTTCAACAGGAGGGTGACATTGTGGCAGTCTACAATGTAGAAGATTTCTTTTTCAGCGAAGTCACCAGGATCATCAGTGAGGAAGAGGCAATAGTCAATTTCTTGGAGAAGGCGGCAGTAAAGATGGAGTTGTTGTGTACAGGTGGCCATGCTCTGAAGATTACACTCAAATCTCCTCCGCAGTTGTGTTTGCCAAGAATCTGCAACTTGCACCTTCATCATTGTCTCCAGGGACGTTCGTTCTTTGTTGAATCTCGCAGGAATTTATTTGGCAGATATCAAGCACTCAGATGCTATTTACAGGAAAATCACCTGTAGACCGTGTCAGTTGACTCCAAATCACAGCCTTGTAGGCCTGTATGTTCATGGGTGATAAAGGTGATACTGCTGTACCATGTTTTCATTAGCATACACATCCTTTTTCTGCTGTGAAAAGTGAAGATTTTGCAGACTTTAAGACTCTAACACTCAAAATAAGTGCAGATGCTGCTGCAAGTGTACTTCACACTTAGTTTAATGTACATGCAAAGTTTCATGGCTGTATCTGTAGTGGTTTTCAAGTTATGAGTTAAAGTTTGAAAACTATTAGATTTGTCCTTTTTTCTGCTGTGAAAAGTGAAGTTTTTGCAGGCTTTAAGATCTATCACTCTCAAAGTAACTGCAAATGTTGCTGCAAGTGTACTTCACACTTAGTTTAATGTACATGCCAAGTTTCATTGCTGTATCTGTAGTGGTTTTCAAGTTATTACCAGTTAAAGTGTGGCAACCCACATATTTGTGTTTTTTTCCGCTGTGCAAATTGAAGATTTTGCCAACTTTAAGACCCTGTAACTTTAAAAGTAAGAGTCAGAGCTGCTTAGAAAAAAATAAGTGCAAAGACTGTGATAAACCCTGCTTGGAAATCCATTGGGAAAGCTGTCATTGCCATATGTTACCCACTGTGTGGTGTCAAAAGTGCTCTTTCATGCAAATTGGCAAGCTCGGAATTGCTTTTTGGAGCAACTTCAGCTCTCTGCCTCTGTTTCATCTTTCTTTGCTGACCATATGATTTAGCTGTGACAAAGTGCAACCAAGGTATACTTTTGAAAAGTGTAAGTATTTGGATTCTCCCATGTTCATGAGAACCACTATGGGGGGATAAATTTGAGAAAATGTAACAAACTGTTTATTTTCGCGCAAAACTGTTTTCGAATGGCTATATCTTTGGAACTAATTTAGTAATTAAGATAAAAAGTTACTTTTTTTTTTCTCATTTTCTTGTATCAATATGGCCAAATGCATAAATTAAATTGCTGTTGTAAAATTTAAATTTTTAGGCTGCTGCTACCTAAGTATAACACAACCACCCGGCACATGTAGCACAGTATAACACAACCACCCTGCACATGTAGCACAGTATAACACAACCACCCTGCACATGTAGCACAGTATAACACAACCACCCTGCACATGTAGCACAGTATAACACAACCACCCGGCACATGTAGCACAGTATAACACAACCACCCTGCACATGTAGCACAGTATAACACAACCACCCTGCACATGTAGCACAGTATAACACAACCACCCTGCACATGTAGCACAGTATAACACAACCACCCTGCACATGTAGCACAGCATAACACAACCACCCTGCACATGTAGCACAGCATAACACAACCACCCTGCACATGTAGCACAGCATAACACAACCACCCTGCACATGTAGCACAGTATAACACAACCACCCTGCACATGTAGCACAGTATAACACAACCACCCTGCACATGTAGCACAGTATAACACAACCACCCTGCACATGTAGCACAGCATAACACAACCACCCTGCACATGTAGCACAGTATAACACAATCAGCCTGCATGTGGAGTGCAGCTTAACACAATCACTCTGCATGAGTAGCATTCAAAACCTGACAATCTGGGACAGACTCTTTTTTTTTTTTCACATTATCATCATCACCAAATAATGGAATTCCCATCAAAAGCAAGACTAATGTTTATTAAGTGTGCCATACATTTTGAGATTTACACTCACCTGTAGAAATCTTCGTAAATGTTCCCAAAGTCATCCACTTGCAAACATTCTCTGATGGCCTCCGGGAAATCCTCTGAAGACAAAAAAAGAAGAAAAAAAGTTGGCATTCCCACTGCTGACTGGTTCTGTAGCTTCAAAATGATGACACGAGAGAATAACTGATCAGCTGGCATTTCTGCTGTTGATTGATGTCATAGTTTCAAAATGATGACACTACAGAACAACTGATCAGCTGGCATATTCACTGTTGATCGATTCCGTAGCTTCAAACTGACGACACTACAGAACAACTGATCGGTTGGCATATTCACTGTTGATCGATTCCGCAGCTTCAAACTGACGACACTACAGAACAACTGACCAGCTGGCATTTCCGGTTGATTGATTCCACATGACAGTACAGAATAACAGATCTGCATGACTGCACAACGCCAGCAATAAATCACAGCACGTAAGTGTGCATGACAACAGTGACATACGTACATAGTGTGCAACACCACACACCACTTACGCTGCAATAAGAAAACAGTATAATTATACAACAGGATGATGCGCACATACAAACAAACCCATGCACACACACACACATACACCTAAACCACCCATACATATATGTGCGCGCGCACACACACAGACACACAATACACACACACATACTCAACACAGACTCACACATCCCCCCCTCCGCATTACCTAAGGACTGTGAGTCATAGAAAGTGCGGGAGAAGAGGACAATGGTGACATCATGGCAACAGTTCTGGTCCTTCCATTTGGCAAACAGATCGGTGAGGAAACCATTGACAGCTTTCTCAAAGTACAGGTCACCGTTGAGGTCAAACTCCCACATCTCTGAACTCATCTGAAGGAAGATCTGAACAACGGCCGTTGAGGAGCGAAACACCACCTGCAAGTCATCAGACAACAAGTCGTCAAACACCAAATTATCAGACACCAAGTCATCAAACATCAAGTTGTCAGACACCAAGTTGTCAGACACAAAGTCATCAGACACATCATCAGACACCAAACTGTCAAAGACCAAGTCAACAGACACCAAGGTGTCAGACACCACCATCAGACACCAAGTCATCAGACACCAAGCTGTCAGACAACAAGTCATCAGACACCAAGTTGTCAGACACCAGGTCACCAGACATCAAGCTGTCAAACACCAAGTTGTCAGACACCATGTCATTAGACACAAAGTTGTCAGACACCAAGTTGTCAGACCATGTCACCAGACACCAAGTTGTCAGACACTAAGTTGTCAGACACCAAGTTGACAGACACCAAGCTGTCAAGGAGCAAGTCATCAGACACCAAGTTGTCAGACACCAAGCTGTCAGATACCAAGTCATCAAACACCAAGTCATGGGGGGGGGGGGGATTTATTGTATATACATGTGACCATTTTAAAAACTGACCTGCCACATGGGCAGCCACATTCCATGGCCTTTGCACATTTTGCAGTTGTCCTGTCAAGTCCTATACACAGTCTCTGAATAACAGAACTTACCCTTGTTTCAGACGTGATGACTCCACACGTGACTTTCTCTCCTTTTGACCACATCTCATTCACCATGCACCTGTCGCAAGGAAAATGTGCACGTTGAACTGTAACACACTGTGTGTACACCTGTCACAAGATGTTGAACTGTAAAACACTGTGTGTGCACCTGTCACAAGATGATGAACTGTAAAACACTGTGTGTACACCTGTCACAAGATGATGAACTGTAATACACTGTGTGTACACCTGTCACAAGATGATGAACTGTAATACACTGTGTGTACACCTGTCACAAGATGATGAACTGTAAAACACTGTGTGTACACCTGTCACAAGATGATGAACTGTAAAACACTGTGTGTGCACCTGTCACAAGATGATGAACTGTAAAACACTGTGTGTGCACCTGTCACAAGATGATGAACTGTAAAACACTGTGTGTACACCTGTCACAAGATGATGAACTGTAAAACACTGTGTGTGCACCTGTCACAAGATGATGAAATGTAATACACTTTGTGTGCACCTGTCACAAGATGCTGAACTGTAAAACACTGTGTGTACACCTGTCACAAGATGCTGAAATGTAATACACTTTGTGTGCATCTATCAGAAGATGTTGAATTGTAATAAGAAACGATAAGACTTTTTGTCCCGTAAAAGGAAATTTGCTTTGAAACATACATACAAGATGCTGATTTGTTATACAATGTGTATGCCCCTGTGACAAGATGATGAATTCTATTTTGTAATCCACTGAATTTGCACTTGTGACAAGAATATGAATTATAATACACTGTGTGTGCACCTATCACAAGATGCTGACTCGTAATACACTGTGTGTGCACCTATCACAAGATGCTGACTCGTAATACACTGTGTGTGCACCTATCACAAGATGCTGACTCGTAATACACTGTGTGTGCACCTATCACAAGATGCTGACTCGTAATACACTGTGTGTGCACCTATCACAAGATGCTGACTCGTAATACACTGTGTGTGCACCTATCACAAGATGCTGAACTGTAACACATTGTGTGTGCACCTGTCACAAGATAATGAATAAATTGTAATACACTGTGTGTATGCCTGTCATGAAATGCTGCATAAATTGTAATACACTCTGCGTGCACCTGTCATAAGGAAAATGAAGAAATTATATTAAATAAACTGCCTATCAATCTCACAAAATCGTGTCAGTTGCAAGTATTCAGAAATTGTGCAAACTTACCTGATCTCTGCATACTCAATTTTCTTGTTGAGATACACGCATGTGTTTTTCTGAAAAGGTAAAAAAGATTTTTAAATAAACACAGCATTATCCCAATATACTTACACATATACATACATACTCACACACTTCACACTCTCTCTCCACACACACACACACACACACACACACACACACACACAGCACAGCACACAAAACACAGAAAAGCTCCCAGACAGTCCATACAAAAAACAAAACAACAACAAATACAAAAAAGAAAAGAGAAAAAGACCTGTGTGCACCATGTCTATGCTAGAAACATTTTATAAAACCATTCAAACACATTTAAAATCTTTTCTTTTTTAAACTCCACAAGAACTCACTGGCTAACAGCAGAAAAACTCACCAGCTAACAACAGAAAAACTCCCCAGCTAACAACAGAAAAACTCACTGGCTAACAGCAGAAAAACTCACCAGCTAACAATGGAAAAACTCACCAGCTAACAACAGAAAAACTCACCAGCTAACTAATAACAGAAAAACTCACCAGCTGACAACATAAAAAGAGAACTTGCTAGCAGACAGCAGGGGTGGAGAGAGAAAAAAACTCACTGGCTCACAGCAAGAGAAAAAGGAGAAAAAAGCCTCACTGACTAAGTCATTTAAAAAGCCTCACTGACTAAGTCATTTAAAAAGCCTCACTGACTAAGTCATTTAAAAAGCCTCACTGACTAAGTCATTTAAAAAGCCTCACTGACTAAGTCATTTCAAAAGCCTCACTGACAGAAGTCATTTCAATGGCTAAGAGAAAGAAGAAAAAACAACAACAGCTCACTGGCTAACACCAGTAAGAGGAGAAAAAACTCACCAACGTATTCATCAGTCGCCACATGTCACTGCGGTGCAAGTACTGCTCCTTAAACAACAACTCCACCATGTCCAGAGCCACATTCTGCACGCAAGCCAACAAACGCAACTACAATCAAAACACACAGACCCCCCCACACACCCACATACCCCACCACCACACAAACACACTTCTAAGCACACCAGTAATATAATCCAAAGTGTTAACCAACATAGCAACAACAATGACTAGTACTGTAGCAGTACTAGCAAAATACAATGCAACATTATTATACCTGCAGGAAATTTTATGCGGCAGTCGAAAACCAAGGAAACAAAAAATGTTCCCATATATATCAAAGATTATTTAGAACATTGCACATAATGCAAAAAACAACAACAAAAAAAGCATGCACACACAAAATAGTTACGAATTATATCTGTCACAAGTGTACCCAGTATATTGATCATGAGAAGAAGAAAAAAATGCTAAACGGTTTTAGTTTACAGACAAGGAAGTCATTTCAAAGTGTGTGTACATATTACACAGGGCAGATGAATTTGTTTATCTGCAAACTGATATTTAGTGCTCAAAATACATAATGCAAACTTGTACAATAACAAAGACCTGAGTTGCCTACGGCAACCAGAGGTACATCAAGGTAGCCTACAGCAACCAGAGGTACATCAAGGTAGCAGGTGTACCTCTGGTGGAGCTTATGTACCTTGTATTTACACACATGCTGGTGAGTTACCGTAGGCAGCTCAGGTCTTTGTTGTTGTACTTGTGTTACGTATTTTGAGCGCTAATTAACTCCCCTGTTTGTTGATTCTGCATGAGTGCTCTGGGCGTCGTTCCGTTTCAGATTGGGGCATTAAACATGTAAACATTAAAAATGATCACAGTGTACAAAATAGGCATTGTAATCAAGTAACAACTGGTCACAGGCATTCAGACATAGCACCTGGAACTCAATGAAGCACAAGAACACTAAATCCAGTGGCAATATCAAAGCAAGGCAATTGATTTGCAGATCTGGAGTTGACATTGGCAACAATTCCTTATGATAGGTGCAGTTTTGTTCCCAATCATTTGCAGATCTGTCACTGCCATTGGCAACATTTTCTTACCATGGGCTCAATTTTTCTTTACAATCATTCAAAGATCTGTTATTTTCTTACCTTAGGTTCAATTTTGTTCACAATCAAAGATCTGTTATTTTCTTACCATAGGTTCAATTTTGTTCACAATCACATCTTTGTAGGCCCTCAGCTGGAAGGTTGTGGCGATGTTGTCAGCAATGCTCACAGTGTCTGCAAATTAATAACAGTGACTGCATCATGCTTATAATAATAACAACATGCATTTGTTGAGCTCAACTGTTCCTTGAGCATTAAAAAACCAACAAAAAACCCGACATGGGACAAAAGTGCTATATCATATTATCACAGTCAGTCTTAATGTCTATTGATATTGTTTACGTGTATAAAACTGAAGAGGTCAGAAACTGAGGAAAAAAACAAGATGAAAATACATGAGCAATCCAACACTCATAGGCAGTGATCCACATATGTATGCATGCATGCACACACTCACACACACACATGTGTGCACACACACACACATGCATACATACATGCACCCACACACACAGACACACACATGCGTGCATCCCCACCCACCCACCCACATACATGTACACACCACACAATGAAACCATTATATGTATTTTCTGTACATTTTTACAAATTTTACCAGCATTTGGGCTACAACCCCCCCCCCCCCCCCCCCCCCACCACTCTCACACACACATGGATGCATACACACAGGCACTCACACACACACGCATTTCCACAAATGTTACTAGCATTTGGGCTAGAACTCCCCCACCCCCCACCCCCATGCCTAACTTGTTTGTCCACATCATGGTTTTCAGTTCAAGTTTACCATGGATAGCACTTTGTGTCTGAGCCTCCCATAGTGCATCAGAAATGTATTTATCATCATCATGTGATGAAGAACAAACCTTTTTGGTTGAAGTCCTCGGGAAATGACTCTACCTGAAGCAGGAGTCGACTGGAAGTGATGGAAGAAAATGTGAAATTAGAATCATCAGGATTAAACAAATCAACCGGCACAACAACCAAACCACACCCTCCACCCCAAAAGAAAATACGCCCAGAAAACACACTTTTCCCCTTATAAGTTTATTTTCTGGCTGTCCAAACAGTACCATACTTTGAAAACTGGGGGTATGCATGGATAATGCCCAATAAAAGTTATCATCATGTTAAATTCAGGAAGCTCTTCCTCAGTCTGACAACAGCTGAGAAAATGCCACTGTCAAATCTTTTACTGACTAACCATTACATTAATCAACATATAGGCTAGATAACTCTCTTGGTACAGCATCGGACAGAAAAACCATGCAAAGGTATCTTTCATTGCAGACTCTGGACAGTTTGTACAGCCCCCAGGTGTAATTGCATAAGATCAACAGACTGTGTGCATGTGTGTGTGTGTGTGTGTGTGTATGCATGCACATATGTGTATGAGTTCATGCGTGTGTGTGTGCGTGTGTGTGTGTGTGCACATGCATGCATGCACATGTGTGTGTGTATACATTAGCACACACACGCACACAAACACACACACACACACACACACACACACACACACACACACACACACACACACACACACACACACACACACTCACTCTAATGATTATACCATTACATTCACAACCAACTTCAACAGACCTAAACTCCTCCTCTGGGTGGTAGATCTCCAACACATCACCGATCTTCACACCAGGAAAGTCTTTTGCCGTGATCAGGAGATCTTTCTGATCTGTCACAATTAACACAACAACATAAGCAACAGAAAGGACACTGAACAACAAGAACTGTTTTTAACTATGTATCACACATGTATGCATACAACATACAATATTAATAATAGCAGATTCACTGTGCTGTTGTCACACATGACTGTGAATGAGTGACTGTAGCCTGTGACTGTTTTACTTTTAAATCACATTGAATATCCATGAAACTGTGGTGTTCACTACATTATAGTGCTATTTGGTCATTATAGGACTGATGCAACATGAAACTGCTGCCATTTCAAAGCATGTTCTGTGTGCAGCATACAACCATGCATGAATTTACAGTAACAGTGTCACTTCATGCAGAGCCACATACGCAGGGTGTGTGTTTAGCTGTAACCTGCCACATGCACCTTTGCCTTTGGCACAATGACCTGGATCTTTCACATGTCACTGCAGTAACACAGGGCTGGAATGGATACTCAAAAGTGAAATGAGAATCAGCAGAGGAAGCTGACCCTGGAGAAGAAAATTCTTCCACCACTCCTGCCAGAGCTCGAACCCAAGACTTCAAACATACGCTGCAAACATCCAGGAATCTGGCATTGGTGCCATGGGTTGGGGTGCACAGTGCTGGTGGTGGTTTCATCAGCACTTGGCCAAGGCCAGGGCCGACTCAAAGCACTCAGTGCTGTCTAGGTGTGGACTGTGTTGTTGGCTAAGTCAGTAAGTGGTCCCAGGCTATGGCAGTTCTTGGAAAGGAATGCTTGTATTGTTTGCTGTTGCAGTGTGGCACTGTGTAGCATTTGCCGTTGCTTCAGATGTAGTTTTCTACCGGGTGACGGGACACAAAGCTTCTGGGGGCCCGGAACCACTCATTTAATAACACTAACACTGTAACACTAACGGTCCACTCATCCACAATACTGAGTCACAGTGAGTGCTTCAGTTCGGCCCTAGCCTCGGCCAAGCGCCGACAGTTCACCGCCGCTGCGCACCCCAATCCGTCGCCAGAATGCCTGACTCTTGGATGTCGAGTGACGTGTTCTTATTTCTACAAAAACAGAAACAAAGTCTGTTGATCTGCTGGGTCTGATCGGACGTCCTTGTTTCTGGGCAGTCAAGAATACGATTTAAATATCTGCTGGCATTGTTGTCCAGCATCGGTGACCGTATAAGCATAATTTTAGCCAATATTAATGCATCCAAACAAAATATCTGGGGTGATCAATGCTACAAAAAAACTTACTGGGTTTGTTTCTGGAGCTATGAGCCCATAGCTTAAATGTTTTCGACATCTTGACAAGCTTTTGAGACTCTAGAGCTCTTCTGTGAAGAAGAAGAAGTTACTCATAGACCGAGGGGAAATAACTCTAGCACCCTGGCACTTCACACCGTAAACAACCAAAATGAACCATCACGAAATACTCGCCGAACTGGAAAAAAGATTCATCCGTAAAAAGATCTTGCATGCAGGAGTAGGCGATCTTCCTGAGTATGTTGCTGGGGGAAAGGTACGTTTAGCAAGAACAGAAAACGTAAACAAAAACATCGCTGGAAGCATGCCACTCAGTGTCCGCCCCAGCATGACTTCGTAATAATTTTTGTTTACGTTACAACGTCCACATTCATTTGATGATCTTGCTGATTATTTTGCTACCATAACTTTGGTAAAATTTGTAGAAATAAATTTCAGGACAATTTTTATCAGCTAACATTTATGGACTATCAGTTATGATTATGATGGTGCGATTTGCGATCGATGAATCACTGAATCAGTGAATGGCTTGATGCGCAGTTGTGTCCGGCCCCAAAGAGAAATAAGAGTAAGACTTCAACCATGCTGTTTATTTTTCAGGTGACGTTTCACTATCACACAACTCTGGTGGACGATGACCGGACATTGCTGGACGACAGCAAGGCGATCAATAAGCCGATGGAGCTGATCATTGGCAAGCAGTTTAAGCTGGAGGTGTGGGAGACACTACTCAAGACCATGAGGGTCAAGGAGACCGCAGAGTTCCTGGTGGGAGATATTAAGGTACAGTTTCCAGAAATCAAGATGCAAAAATAGGTGGTAGTAGTAGTAGTTGTAGTTGTGTGTGTGTGTGTACTCTGTGTGTGTGTGTGTGCGTGCGTGCGTGCGCACATGTGCAGGCATGCTAGTGTACACACAAACATGCATGTGTGTGCACTCATGCACGCATACACACACACACACACACACACACACACACACACACACACACACACACACACACACACACTATGGACAAGACTTTGCACTTGAGAAACACTTTAATTATTATTTGTTATTATTACTCCTAACACTTGTGCAACAGGAGCAGAATGTATAATATAATAATGACGATTCTGGCTACTCCTTATCACTCAGCAAATGGAAGAAGAACAGTGCAGGTATTACAGCAACTGCATTGGCTTTTTGCCAACAGGACACAGCTGTTTACCCGACAGTTGCCAAGAGTCTGCGGGACATTAACAAGGGCCACGCCCACACCACCAACCACCATTGCTGTGGCATGATGATGGATGGGGGAACAGGTTATGCTGATCTGAACGAACTGATGAAGAAGCCACAGCCACTGTTCTTCACTCTGGGTAGGCATCATAACTGCCTCAGCTTGACTGCTCCTGGCTACTTGACTACATAATCATAAATGCATTTCTAATGCACTGAATCCCTCTATGACTATACATGTGTGAGGCTGAAAGTGCTAGAGATGAAACATAACAATACACGACCTAAATTAATCATGCATAACCTATCTCACTCTATCCCTCCCCGCCCCTGCATCCACACATGCACTCACACATACACACAATCTTGCAACCCCTCGCTACACTCCTTAATCAACACACAAGGGAGTTAATCAGCACTCAAAATACGTAACATGAGTACTACAAAGACCTGAGTCACCTACAGTAACACTCACCTGGCAGGTGTGTAAATACAAGGTCTAAAAACACCAGAGGTACCTCTGTACATCTGTACATGTATGAGGATGTACATGTATCAGGTGGAGTTTATGTACCTTGTATTTACATGCATGCCAGGTAAGAGTTACCGTAGGCAACTTGGGTCTTTGTTGTTGTACTTGTGTTACAGATTTCAAGTGCTGATTAACTCCCTTAAGTGTGTTGATTCTGCACAAGCACTCTGGGCCTCATTCTGTTTCAGATTTTTTACACTCATTAAAATTTACATACCAACCCACCAGCTTAGGCAGCTATGCTCTTCTTCTGATATTTCCATTTGTTTTGTCTTCCCTCTGTGTGCATGCACTCACTTGTTCAGAAGTCTTTTTCATGTTCTGCATCATCTCTCTGGAACAGTCCCTTGCAAAGTTAGAGAGTTCTTAAAGTACCCTTTCTGATTAAAAACAAACCAACCCTTATGATTGCCTTAACACAGTTGTTTCCCTTTCTGATTAAAAACAAACAAACCCTTATGATAATGATTGCCTTAACACAGTTGTTACCCTTTCTGATTAGAAACAAACCAACCCTTATGATTGTCTTAACACAGTTGTTACCCTTTCTGATTAGAAACAAACAAACCCTTATGATTGCCTTAACACAGTTGTTACCCTTTCTGATTAAAAAAACAAACAAACCCAGTTGTTAAAGCACCCTTTCTGATTAAAAAACAAACAAACCCAGTTGTTAAAGCACCCTTTCTGATTAAAACAACAACCTTGGTGATTGCCTTTACAGAGCTGTTAAAATACCATTTCTGATTAAAAAACAAACAAATCCTTTTGACTGCATTAATAGAGTTGTTAGAGTACCCTTTCTGATTTAAAAAAACACACCTTGATAATGCTTTTATAGAGTTGTTAAAGAACACTTTCTGATTTAAAAAACCCTTGATATGCCTTTCATAGAGTTGTTAAAGTACCCTTTCTGATTTAAAAAAAAACTTGATATTGCTTTTATAGAGTTGTTAAAGTACCCTTTCTGATTTAAAAAACCTTGATATGCCTTTCATAGAGTTGTTAAAGTACCCTTTCTGATGTAAAAAAAACTTGATATGCCTTTCATAGAGTTGTTAAAGTACCCTTTCTGATTTGATTTTTTTAAAATATTGCTTTTGTAAAGTTGTTAAAGTACCCTTTCTGATTACCCCCCCCCCCCCCCCCCCACCCCCTTGATGATTGTCTTTACAGAGTTATTGAAATACCAGGCACCACAGGACTTTGAGAAGGAAACATGGACAATGAATGCAGAGGAAAAGACGGCATTGATCCCAAAGCTGAAAGAAGCAGGAAACCAGCTGTACAAGGAAAAGAGGATCTCTGAAGCCGCAGACAAATACGCAGAGGCCCTTGGTCTCCTGGAGCAGCTGGCGACGCTGTAAGACACCCATCATTTCCATTTTGCTTTGCCTTTCTTTCTCTCTGTCTCCCAATCTGTTTTAGTGTGAGTGTGTGTGTGTGCGCACGTGCATGTGTGTGTGTGAAGTAGGTCTTGCTCTTTAGTGTTTACTTACAAGTATGTGTTAGCTGATTCCATGTTTTGTGTTTACCTACAAGTATGCTCCAGCTGATCCTGTGTTTTGCACTTACCTACAAGTATCCTGTAGCTGATTCCATGTTTTGTGTTTACCTACAAGTATGCACTCCTGTGTTTTGTGTTTGCTTACAAGTATGCACTGTCTGATCCTGTGTTTTGTGTTTACCTACAAGTATGCACTAGCTGATCTTGTGTTTTGTGTTTGCTTACAAATATGCACTGTCTGATCCTGTGTTTTGTGTTTGCTTACAAGTATGCACTGTCTGATCCTGTGTTTTGTGTTTACCTACAAGTATGCACTAGCTGATCCTGTGTTTTGTGTTTACTTACAAGTATGCACAAGCTGATCCTGTGTTTAGTGTTTAGCTACAAGTATGCACAGTCTGATCCTGTGTTAAGTGTTTACCTACAAGTATGTGCTAGCTGATGCTGTGTTTTGTGTTTACCTACAAGTATGCGCTAGCTGATGCTGTGTTTTGTGTTTACCTACAAGTATGCGCTAGCTGATCCTGTGTTAAATGTTTACCTACAAGTATGCGCTAGCTGATCCTGTGTTAAGTGTTTACCTACAAGTATGCGCTAGCTGATCCTGTGTTAAGTGTTTACCTACAAGTATGCGCTAGCTGATGCTGTGTTTTGTGTTTACCTACAAGTATGCGCTAGCTGATGCTGTGTTTTGTGTTTACCTACAAGTATGCACTAGCTGATCTTGTGTTTACCTACAAGTATGCGCTAGCTGATGCTGTGTTAAGTGTTTACCTACAAGTATGCGCTAGCTGATGCTGTGTTAAGTGTTTACCTACAAGTATGCGCTAGCTGATGCTGTGTTTTGTGTTTACCTACAAGTATGCGCTAGCTGATCCTGTGTTTTGTGTGTTGCAGAGAGAAGCCTGGGGACGAAGAGTGGATTGAGGTGGACAAGAAAAAGATTCCCCTCTTGCTGAACTACGCACAGTGCAAACTGCTGGAGGGCGACTACTACACCGTTATCACGCACACCACTGATGTTTTAAAGAAAGATTACGGTAGGCACACACCGCCAGCATTTTAGAGAAAGAGCCTACTACTTCTAGTAGGCACACCCTGCCACTGTTTCAAAGAAAGAATACAGAATACACAATCTTCATTGTCTATGAATAATGTAGAAATTTGCCTTATGACTGCATAAAAGATAACAGTCATGGTAAACTCACACTACCAGCATTCCAGAGAAAGTGTATGGTAGGCACACACCACCATTTCAGACAAAGAGTATGGTAGGCACACACCACCATTTCAGACAAAGAGTATGGTAGGCACACACCACCATTTCAGACAAAGAGTATGGTAGGCACTCACTACCAACAATCCAGAGAAAGAGTTTGGTAGGCGCACACCACCAACATTTCACAGACTTTTGGCCAGCGCTGTTTCTCCTACTGTGCTCCAGTGCAGTGGAATTCTCTCCCTTCTGACATCCGTCACATTTAGTCCTCTCACACCTTTAAAATTGCATTAAAAACTCTACAAACAATACCACAAGTGATTTCAAATTCTGTCTTCTCACTTGCTTCCCTTATTCACCATCCCTCACCCCTCACTACATCAGTTTCTTCTGTGTGCCCGTGTATTTGTGTGTGTGTGTGCATGTATGTGTGGGTATGCATGTGTGTGTGTGTGTGCGTGTGTGTGCAAGGAATACAGTATGACTCTGTAATTGATTATTTTGTGTTTTTTAATGTACACATCATTGATGATCTCGTAAAGCATGGTGCGCTCACTCTTGTTGGTGAGATACGGTGCTATAGAAATTACAGCTATTCTTATTATCTCCATGACTGCACCTTTCTCTCTTGCCGCAGCCTCCGAGAGCGACCGAGTAAAGGCGCTGTACCGGCGCGGCAGGGCACACGCAGCGGTCTGGGACATCCAGGAAGCCAAGGATGATTTACAGAAGGCTGCAGCTATGGACCCCTCCCTCAGCAAGTCCGTGGCCAAAGAACTGAAAGAGCTGGAGCAGCGGGTGAAAGAAAAAGAACAGCAGGAAAAAGCCTCACTACGAGGAATGTTCGGTTAATAGGCCTGCGGCTAGGACGTTTGGTTAATGGGCATGCAGCTTAATCCTGTGAAAAACAGCCGGAAAATTCTCACTGCAAGGAATGTTTGGTTAGTGGACATGTGGCTTTATCCTGTGAAAAACAGCAGGAAAAAGCTTCACTACAATGGATGTTTGATTAGTCGACCTGTGGCTTTATTCTCAAAACAACAGCAGGAACATTCTCACTACAAGGGACGTTTGGTTAATAAACCTGTGGCTCTATCCTGTTTTGAACACAGGAAAAAGCCTCACTCCAAGGGATGTTTGATTAGTTGACCTGCAGGTTTATCCTGTAAACAACAGCAGGAAAAAGCTTCACTACAAAGGATGTTTGGTTAGTCAACCTGTGGCTTTATCCTAAAAACAACAGCAGGAAAAAGCCTCGCTACAAGGGATGTTTGGTTAGTCGACTGCGGCTTTTTTTTGGTAAAGAACAGCAGGAAAATTCTCACTTCAAGGAATGCTTGGCTAGTCAACCTGCAGCTTTTTTCTGTGAAGAACAGCAGGAAAATTCTCACTTCAAGGGATGTTTGGTTAGTCAACCAGTGGCTTTTTTTAATGTGAAGAACAGCAGGAAAATTCTCACTTCAAGGGATGTTTGGTTAGTCGACGAGTGGCTTTTTTCTGTAAAGAACAGCAGGAAAATTCTCACTACAAGGAATGTTTGATCAGAGGACCTGCGGCTTTATCCTATACAAAACAGCAGGAAATTTCTCACTACAAGGGATGTTCAGTTACTGAATTATTCAACCCATGGCAGTGGGGAGGAACTGATTCTGAAGGCAGGTCGGTCTGTTGAGAGTGGGTATGGCGGCAATGAGTTAATTCCTTTAATGTTGTAGCGCATTCCCTGCTGGATGTTTTGGCGCAGTCTCCTTCCAACAGTAGTCATGCAGACCTGCCAAGCTGTCCAGAATGTTTGTTTTGAGAACTATGCTCTGTTTGAGAAAGCATTAAGGGTCATTCATCCAAGCATGTCATGATTAGGATGTCCTGTAGGTCACCAGGAAACACTCTGGCCAGGACATCATATGACACCCTAAGGACAGGACATCATATGACACCCTAAGGACTGGAGATTGTATGACACTCTAAGGACTGGAGATTGTATGACACCATAAGGACTGAATAACATATGACACCCTAAGGACTGAATAAAATGACACCTAAGGACTGAATAACATATGACACCCTAAGGACTGGACATTGTATGATGCCCTAAGGATTGAAGATTGTATGACACCCTAAGGTCAGGACATTGTATGACACCCTAAGGTCAGGACATTGTATGACACCCTAAGGTCAGGACATTGTATGACACTAACGACAGGAGATTCATGACACCCTAAGGTCGTACGACATCCTAAAGGCTTGATGTCATAGGACACCCTAAGTACTGGCAATGGATCCATGAATAAAACAGCATCTGATGAGCAATGGGACGATTTCTTTGTACATGTGCTGAGTACCGCAGCATCTGCTGAGCAGGAGGACTGTGTTCTGAGTGCATATGCTGAGTAACACAGCATCTGCTGAGTAGTAAGATTGTGTTGTGTGGACAGATGCTGAGTAGTAAGATTGTGTTGTGTGGACAGATGCTGAGTACCATGGCACCTTCTGAGCAGGAGGAGTGTGTACAGATACTGAATACACTGAGTAGGAGCAGGACTGTATACAGATACTGGGTAACATGGCCTCTGCTGTGTAGGACTGTGTACAGATGCTGAGCAACTCAGTATCTTGCTGAGTAGGACTGTATACAGGGGCTGAGTAACTCAGT
Organism: Alviniconcha strummeri; assembly: GCA_963584105.1. Lineage (NCBI taxonomy): Eukaryota > Metazoa > Mollusca > Gastropoda > Provannidae > Alviniconcha > Alviniconcha strummeri. Next base: position 1,046,278 of record OY757552.1, read on the forward strand.
ATCTGCTGAGTAGGACTGTGTGCATATGCGGAGCAACTCAGTATCTGCTGAGTAGGACTGTGCTGATGCTGAGTAACACAGTATCTGCTGAGTAGGACTGTGTGCTGATGCTGAGTAACACAGTATCTGCTGAATAGGACTGTGTGCTGATGCTGAGTAACACAGTATCTGCTGAGTAGAACTGTGTGCTGATGCTGAGTAACACAGTATCTGCTGAGTAGGACTGTGTGCTGATGCTGAGTAACACAGTATCTGCTGAATAGGACTGTGTGCAGATGCTGAGCAACTCACTGCTGAGTAGGACTGTGTGCAGATGCTGAGCAACTCACTGCTGAGTAGGACTGTGTGCAGATACTGAGCAGCTCAGTATCTGCTGAGCAGGACTGTGTGCAGATGCTAAATAACACAGTATTTGCTGAATATAAGGACTTAACTGTGTGCCATTTACTTTGTACTGGACACTAAAACAGGTGATGGAAAGGTTCAACTCAACCAACTGCAGTTCAGAGGTGTGCATAACTGCATAATACAATGTATGTCATGTCATACTGTAGAGTGTGCGCACACACACACACACACACACAACTTCCTCATTCACAGAACATGCTCACAGTACTTGAAACAGAGAAAAGGGCGTACAAACAAAAGCTAAACACCAGGAATGAAACCCAAACCCAAACTAAACACATGGTTAACCCTTTACACCCACCCTGACCTGCATCCCATAATGCCGGCTGCCTCATTCATGAACTAGTATTATTCATGCACATCACACCATATTGACCCCCACACACACACACACACACACACACACACACACTATTTATGGTGACAAATACTGATGAGTAATACATCCCCAACGGCAGAAGTGCAGTAAGTTAGTTAGTAATTGGATTTCAATGTCCTGTCAGCCACACAGGGTCACCTCAGGACAGTCAAACTCAGGACAGTCAAACTCATGCAAACCCATGCGCCAGGGAATGATACTTTGATCCGAACCTTCGTTTTGCTCAGTGAAATGCATAATGTTTGATTTGAATTTTGACTGTCAAGACCAACAACCAACATAATATGGGGGATTCCCAGCTCTGTGATGAAGACCTGATATCTTCCTGTTGATTTGCAGGGAGCCCTGTACCATTCTGGCACAAACATGCACATAACTACAGAAAAGAACAACAACGAATAATATGCATGTCTAAACAGAGTGTATGTACTTCAAACATCACATCTGACACATACAAACAAATCTTTCAAATTTATGAACCTGACTATTCTGATCTATTTTAATTTACAAGTCAGGAAAACGTTTGAGGATTTTTTACCCGAAGAAAGCTTTCCTAAACAAGAGGGTTTTGAAAAGCTTTTCTGAAGGAGTTGCAAAATTAATGTGAGTTGGAAAAGGGTTCCAGACATTTGGGACTTGGAACTTGAAGGAACATTGGCCAACAGATTTGCTGTTTGGGGATTGAAAGGAGCCTTTTGCTGCTGGATCTGAGAGAGCAGGAAGGTCCATAGGTAGTGAGAAGTAATGTGGTGTTTTATGCCCAATCAACCATTGTGGTTATGTCAGGGTGAAAGGTAGCGAGAAGCAAAGACAGGTAAGATGGAAATGTCATGTGCATAAAAAATGAGTTGATGCAGCTGGCTAATCAGGAAGCTAGTTTACCTGTTCTAAATGAGACGCAAATCTGTGCAGCGTTTTCTTAATATATATAAAGTGTCCATGAACATTTTGTGAACTGTACATGCAGAGAATGGAATGTAATTGATGTGCAAATGAAGACACTGTTCCTTATACTTGTCTCCAGAAAGGTTTGGGACCGAGATCCCAGGAGGTGGGGTGGAGGGGGAACTATATCTATTGCTACACAGTCAACACCAGAATGATTCTGCATTCAGATGGGCAGCAGTGGGGGTCTTTTGGAGAAGAAAAAAATTGTGTGTGAAAACTGTTAACTGTGATGGGCACAGTCACAAGATGGTGTCAAAAACAAACAAAAAAATGAGAGAGAAAGGAGAACCAAAGCAGGGAATTGAACCCATGTCATTGGCTTACCAGCCTAGTGCCTGACCGCTAGGCCAAACTGGCTCACAAGCAAATGTCGACATGTGGCTTTACTTGAGTAATTAACACAAACTGAAATGGAATGAGGCCCTGTGTGCTCGTGTAGAATCAACACACAAGGGAGTTAATTAGCACTCAAAACAAACACAACACTTAGAGGATGTACCTCTGGTGGAGTTTATGTACCTTGTATTTACTTGCATGCCAGGCGAGTTACCATAGGTGACTCGGGTCTTTTTTGTTGTGTTTGTTTCGAGCGCTAATTAACTCCCTTGTGTGTTGATTCTTGAGTAGTTGATTTAAAAAAAGGAGAATGTTCCTGAAAAAGTGGTCCCCAAAACACAGCACATATTCTTTAGTCAGGCATTGCTTCAAAGACGTTACCGTCTTAGTGCTTGCTCTTTCCTTTTCGTTGTATTAATATTTGGCTAATTTCAGTTCTTTACAATTTGTTCTTTTTCTTACAGCGTTTATTCATGTTCATGACAACCATGAACTACCCCCTACTAAACACACTGTTGTTTTATTAATTTTAGGTTGAAATGTAGAAAAGAAGAAGCAAGTAGTAAATTATAGAGGCATTATATTTAGATCTGGAAGTCCTGTTGTTTTATGTGATGTGTAGGAGTAGGACTGAGAGATCAAAGTAAAAGTTCATTCTGGAGTTTTACTTTTTCTAAAGCCCTGTTGTTAGGTTTGTGTCAAGTTATGGTACTTTGACTGTGTTCTGCTCTTTGCTGAGTACACTGTTTTATAATAAATGCATTTCTGATGTGTTAGGTTTTTGTCAAGTTATGGTACTTTGACTGTGTTCTGCTCTTTGCTGAGTACACTGTTTTATAATAAATGCATGTCTAATGTGTTAGGTTTGTGTCCAGTTATGGTACTTTGACTGTGTTCTGCTCTTTGCTGAGTACACTGTTTTATAATAAATGCATGTCTAACGCACCCAATCCCTCTATGTACACATGTGAGGCTCCAAGCACTCCATCTGAAACACTGCAAAAGTACATCACCTAATTTGAAACACTGCAAAAGTACATCACCTAATTTGCATCACATGGTCAACACTTGAATCTCAGTGTGCTGATAAGTCAAATGGCCAAGACTTGATTCTCACTGCGCTGATAAGTTGAATGGCCAAAACCTGATTCTCACTGCACCACCAAGTCAAATGGCCAAAACTTCATTCTCATGAATGGCCAAGACTTGATTCTCACTGCACCAATAAGTTGAATGGCCAAGACTTGATTCTGACTGCGCCAAGTCGAATTGCCAAGACTTGATTCTCACTGCACCAATACGTCAAATGGCCAAAATTGATCCGCTCTGCGCCAAGAAGTCAAATGGCAAAGACTTGATTCTCACTGCACCAATAAGTCGAATGGTCAAGACTTGATTCTCACTGTGCCAGTAAGTCAAATGGCCAAAACTTGATTCTCACTGCACCAATAAATTGAATGGCCAAGACCTGATTCTCATGAATGGCCAAGACTTGATTCTCACTGCGCCAATAAGTCAAATGGCCAAGACTTGATTCTCACTGCGCCAATAAGTCGAATTGCCAAGACTTGATTCTCACTGTGCCGATAAGTCGAATGGTCAACTTCAAGACTTGATTATCACTGCACCAAAAAGTTGAATGGCCAAAACCTGATTCTCACTGCACCAATCCAATAAGTCAAATGGCCAAAACATGATTCTCACTGCACCAATAAGTTGAATGGCCAAAACTTGATTTTCATGAATGGCCAAGACTTAATTATCACTGCACCGATGTCAAATTGTCAAGACTTGATTCTCCGGCACCACCCCACTGTGCTGCCGCGCATGCTGCTATTGGGCGGTTCAAGCAGGGTTGTTAACTCCCTTGCCTTTTACCCAGCATCACTTAAGTCCCTTCGCTGCTTTTACTTCCAGCGCATACTTTCTTCAAAATGGAAGGTGGTGACAGTGAATTTGTGAAGTTTACACTGCTAACTTTAAAGGCTATTTTGAAGGCCCGTAGTCAGAATGTGTCTGGCAACAAGCAACAACTTGTTGCTCATGCTATAGGATGCCCCAAACTGCATTTTTCCACAAACTTGTGCTTTTCTGGTTAGCTGAAAAATGATGTAAAGACACTTTTTTCCACCCTCCATCACCTTTCCCATGTAATTTTTGGAACTGCAACAGCGGCAGCATTAGTACTGCTTGGCAATTCTGGGTTAAACTTCTATCGTTCTACACAGCGTGAACCAACACCTACTGAGAAATCAGCCTGGAAGTGGCAGCTGCAACCTTTTGCAACTTCTTGCGCAAAAGATTATGAAGGGCATTCACTCATACAAACCAGCTTTACTGAACCACCCAATACACAAATATGTGTGTGTGTGTGAATGTGCATGTGAATGCGTGTGTGAATGTGCGTGTGAATACATGTGTGAATGTGCATGTGACTGCACGTGTGAAATGTGTGTGAATGCGTGTGTGAATGTGTGAATGTGATAAAATGCTTGTATCTGTAGATGTTAATAAGCACCTTGGGCTCTTCCAAGACGGGGCTCCATAAATTATTATTTATTATTATTAAACATAAACCCAACATCAGTGCTTTGTGTGTAGTGTTTAATTCTGTTTGTCATTGTAATTATAATTCTGAGCATTAACCATACAAAATACAAGAACGGACACAAATGGAAGCTTAAAGCAGGCCTGTTCAACTTGGATGTTTCAGCTCAGCCACTGAGTTCGAATCACCACCAAATACACATGCATGAAATTACCACTCTCACTGACTGCTGTACAAATCATTATATCAAAATTTAAGTCTCATGCTCGAGAAGAAAATGGTTCTAGCTGATGTAACAATTCATCAATGCCATATATTTTATTAGAATCCATTTGAAGTTTTATTTGCCAATGTCCAGAAATCATGCATGTTTAATTATGCCTGAATCAAGAACAATGAAGTCATCAAACATAAACATTAGAAAAAAGCAGTATGATGTAACATAAAAGTAAGAAATAAACAGGGCTGGCCATTTTCGTACCCAACTGAAATAAGCCTAACAAAGCCTAACAAAGCCTGATTATGATGAAGTTGTGTGACACATCATGTGATTGGACCATTTGTTTCATTGGAAATCTGCAGAGTGCAACATGCAGAGCTTACACCAGTCTGCAAATCAGAAGTCATGACCAATTTTATAATAGTTTTATTCATGGATCTTGGAAGATTAGTTGACTATAACAAGAATGCTTGAAAATGTTGGAAAACATTGCACATAAACTCTGGACCTGCCTTTAAGGAGCAGAAAGTACCCCACACCTGTTAAAGTCAAGGAAATAATGAAACAGTTGAAAATGAGGTCTGTCATTATACAGTGTCAGTGACTTTAAAATGCCCTTTCCTTTTCCTCCCATAAAAACATATTTATGGATAAGCTCAAGTTCTGACTTGTATGTGACATATCAGCCAAGCCAACAATGCATGGCTTGTCATGCCAACAATGCATGACATGTCAACCAAGCACAACTTGTCATGTCAACTATGCGTGACTAGTCATGTCAACCATGCACGACTTGTGTCAAATATGCATGACTTGTCGTGTCAACTGTGCATGGCTTGTCGTGTCAACCATGCATGACTTGTCATGTCAGCTATGCACGACTTGTCATGTCAGTCATGCACAACTTGTCATGTCAACTGTGCATGACTTGTCATGTCAACTGTGCATGACTTGTCATGTCAACTGTGCATGACTGAACTGTCACATAAGCCTCTGGCATGATTTGGGTGGTAAACTAGTACTGCCACTCCCCACAGAAATCAGGCTGGAATATGATCAGCGAAAAAGATTGCACGTAAAGTTTCTTTGACTTTTATTATTTAATGGAGAAGAAAAAGCAACACCAGATTAAAAATAATTATAATAAAATTTTTTAAAAAAAAGTCGAATATCACCTTGCTGTGAACAGATATAAACACTGAGTGATTGTTTTTTAAAAGAGGAATCAAATAAAATGAACAGTAATGGCAAGAATGAAAGCTGCAACAGTAATGACAACCCGAAGCATCACATACACTTTTCGAAGCAATGATCTCCAGGGGCTCTTTTACAAAAGCAATGGTTACCACAGCACTGAAGGACTGTTTGAGTCCTGATTCACGGCTGCCCCAAGGTACAAAGCAATGGTTACCACAGCACTGAAGGACTGTTTGAGTCCTGATTCACGGCTGCCCCAAGGTACAAAGCAATGGTTACCACAGCACTGATTGAATGTTTGAGTCCTGATTCACGGCTGCCCCAAGGTACAAAGCAATGGTTACCACAGCACTGAAGGACTGTTTGAGTCCTGATTCACGGCTGCCCCAAGGTACAAAGCAATGGTTACCACAGCACTGATTGAATGTTTGAGTCCCAATTCATGGCTGACACAGGGTACAAAGCAATGGTTACCACAGCACTGATTGAATGTTTGAGTCCCAATTCACGGCTGACACAGGGTACAAAAGCAATGGTTACCACAGCACTGATTGAATGTTTGAGTCCCAATTCACGGCTGACACAGGGTACAAAAGCAATGGTTACCACAGCACTGATTGAATGTTTGAGTCCCAATTCATGGCTGCCCCAGGGTACAAAGCAATGGTTACCACAGCACTGATTGAATGTTTGAGTCCTGATTCAGGGCTGCCCCAGGGTACAAAAGCAATGGTTTCAACAGCTTTGACTGGATGATTGGGCCCTGAGTTTTGGCTGCCCCACGGCCTAAATGTCATGGTTCTGCAGTCTCTGGTGACTGAGATGTTGAGGCCTGGGTCAACGACTGGCACAGCAACGCCTCAAGCCATGGCTGCAACAGCGCTGCCGTAAGCGTCAACCCAACTGACAAGCCTGCTGAACAGGCATTGCAAAGTTAAGACGCCAGTGCTGAGATATTGAAGCCTGGGTCAACGACTGGCACAGCAACGCCTCAAGCCATGGCTGCAACAGCGCTGCCGTAAGCGTCAACCCAACTGACAAGCCTGCTGAACAGGCATTGCAAAATTAAGAGGCCAGTGCTGAGATGTTTAGGCCTGGGTCAATGACTGGCACGACAACACCTCAAGCCATGGCTGCAACAGCACTGCCGTAAGCACTGACCCCAAAACTGACACACCGCCTGCTGAACAGGCAAAATTAAAGTGCCAGTGCTGAGCTGTTTAGGTCCTTGCATAACAGATCTGCGCTCACAACAAAACCTTGACAGACCTGGTTTCAGTAGCACTGCCGGTAAGCAGAGCTCCACCTATGACGGGCATGTTTCTGCCCAGTGCACACGGCAAGGTAGCAACTGATGCTGGGATACAGAATGCTCTTTATTAGGACAAAAACACAATTCATTACATCACACCTATTACGCTTCATTGTCATGCCAACATTCTTCCAAGCACTGGACAGAAAAACAACACAGCTCAACAAAAAACAGGTAAGTTATTTCGCTTCTCATCTCATTTTTCACAATTTAACTGTTGTTTCAGTGTCATTTTGTAGCTTGACAAAGTAGCTTCCCCCCAAAAACAGTTTGTGTTTTTGTCCGAATCAATTGTGTTCTGCTGAACATTTCATGTGTTTGGATCTTGTTTCAGAACGCTAGCAGTCATTCTGGTTTCAGACTTTTGCTGAGATACTGGGCTCATCCACAACAGGACATGGTTTGCTCTCTTTCTAATGCCGCCTTTCTTTGAACGTGTCTTTTACGCCGCCTTCCTTGGCACATGTCTTTTATGCCGCCTTCCTTGGCACGTTTCTTTTATGCCGCCTTCCTTGGCACGTGTCTTTTATGCCGCCTTCCTTGGCACGTTTCTTTTATACCACCTTCCTTGGCACGTTTCTTTTATGCCGCCTTCCTTGGCACGTTTTTTTGCTTTGGTTTCTTCACCCAATTCCTTTGTTTCTCACAGGACCGGCTGGGAGGGAAGGCGGCAACACATGTGCTGTTGACAGCGAGCAGTCATGGCGGAAGGTCATCACTGTGTGTAAAAACATGTACAAGCTAACCTTCAGTCATGCATGTCTTCATACACTGATGACCTTCAGTAATGTATGTCGTCATACACAGATGACCTTCAGTCATGTATGTTGTCATACATTGATGACCTTCAGTCATGTATCTCATCATATACACTGATGACCCTCTGTTGTGTCTTCATATACACTGATGACCTTCCATCATGTCTTTGTGTACAATGACATGCCATTCATGTCTTTGTGTACAGTGATGACCTGCCATTCATGTCTTTGTGTACAATGATGGACCTTCCATCATGTCGCTGTACACAATGATCTTCTGCCATGTCTGCGTACACAATGATGATCTGTAGTCATGTCTTCATATACAGAGCCCAACACGTGAGGCTAAAGTGCACCTGATGCAATATTTTCAAAGGTATATCAATTTTAAACGTGGAGAGAGAAAGAAAAGAAAAAAAGCAGAAAAAAAGGGCGGGAAGTCACAAATGAAAAACCCTCATAGTGATCAATAGTAAGATCAAGACCTATTCTTCACCAAGATGGATTTCCTGTTGGTGAATACGAGGAAGCAGCATACGATGTACAAGCTCTTTTTATTTTTCCCATAACAAAAACAAAAAAAGCAGACAAAAGAAAGAAAATGTTAACAATGTACAAAACGCAGAAATGCTTTGAACATGAAGATTGTTGCTGCTTATCTGATGTGTAAAACTTGCATTTTACATTACAGCCCCCCACCACCCCTTGTGTGTGTGTGTGTGTATGTGTGTGTGCATGTGTGTGTGTGTGTGTGTGCGTGTGCGTGTGTGTGTGTGTGGGGGGGCATGTGTGTGGGCATGAGTACTTTTTAAAAAATTTTTACAAACAAGGCCAACTATTATTATACACTCCATGTTACATGATTTCTTTTTGTACAACATTCAACAGTTCATCTAATTCTCAAGGCTATCAACAAGAACTCAGCATGTCTACTTAAAGCACTTAAAGTTCACACCAACCATTTAAACTTCATCTAACTCTGCTGTGTCTTTCTGACAAAAAGTACAAAAACACATCTCATAGTCCTAGTGATAAACTATGACCAAGGAAGTGAATAGAATAACATGCTGCACAGGGAATGTTTCAGTCATAAAAATAATAAAAAAATGAAAAAATGAATTAACCCCCCCCCCAGCTCCAACATGGTCACCCTTATTAATACTGAAAACACCACAATCTTGTTTCCTTGTCTTGGTTTCAATCCGAATCAACAATGTGGCCATTGTCACAAACATTTCTTTGGCAAAAATAAAAGCAGTACTCTGTATTCAGATTAGAATCAACATGCTGTTTTTGCTCACTTGATATCAATTGTCACACATAAAAAAATTAATCCCACACAGATCCTTCACAGTTAGTCCGTTAATGAAAACAGATTGCTTCCAGAGTTTGCCGCAAGGATGAGGAGTCTGAAGCGGCCAAAGGAAAAAGCAAGAGCACTGGCTGCTATGTGAAAATAACTAAGCTATCATTGTTTGAATACAAAAGTACTGATGGGGTGAAGCATGACGTCCTCGCCCACTACCCACGCTTTGCATGGTCACAAGCATTGGTTAAGTACAGCCAATGAGGTTAGAATCTCTCCCGTCCATAATAGGCCTACTTGCCTCCATGGATGGTAAGCAACGAAGTCCCCCCCCCCCCCCGAATCTCTAAAATTAAACCACCAAAGGAGCTGCAGCAGTCTCAATGCTGACCATCACCTTCTGGAAATCATACAATTAGCAAAAACCACAGCCAGATCGTAAATAGATGTACGTACACCAAACAGAAGGTTAGCTCTATGCACAAATGTTCCGCTTCAAGCACTGTAGCTCCAACAGACACTGTCGGTATTCTCCTCCGCGCATTTAAAAAACCAACAGACTCCCTGTCAGTCAAACACTTCACTGTTACACAAACGGGTGAACAAGCAGAATTCATTTCCAGAACACGGGGGCTGAGCTGATGAAGGTGGAGATCAAAGTCCAACTGGATGCCGGGTCCAAGTTTCCAGTATCAGACCCAGCATGCAGGGGACACCCTTCCCTAAGTACGCCACCTTCACAATGACTGCTGCTGCTGCGCACTCAGCATCCTGCACAACTGGTCCCTGATGACCTCTACACCGTGCCTGCAATGTTTGCATAGTGCACTAGGTCAATCTGTGTCAGAAGCTAAAAATAACTGAGGTAAAAAAATTATTCTGTCCTATCTCAAACAGACTATAAACAAGAATTATCTGGAGTGACCCATTCTTCAAGTAACACTTCAGGATAAGAATTAAAAAAATGCTGACTTTTTGCACCATTGCTACTTGGTAACCAGACTTTTTGAACTGTTGCTATTGGTAACCAGACTTTTTGAACTGTTGCTATTGATAACCAGACTTTTTGAACTGTTGCTAGTTGGCAACCAGACCTTTTGAACTGTTGCTATTGGTAACCAGACCTAACATCTGACCTTTAGATGTAATACACATGCAACCTGGGCTAGTGAAAAGTATCCCAGACACTGTGCCAGGCCGCACCGCTCACCCGCAGACGTCTGTACACATCAGCAGCAGTCTGTTGCTCTGGCCAGACAAACTCCTCACCCAGAGTTAGAAATGGGGTCAGCAGGGCAGTAAACTTTTACCCCCCATCCCCACTCCCTAGAGTTACATCCCCTACCAGCCGGTAGCCCCACCGCAAGGTGAAGGTCCATTTTCAAGTGGTGAAAATTGGGTTTTATTTTACCACAGAAGAAAAATGATATGAGAGGTGAAGTAACTCATCTTTTTTGTTGTTGTTGCGTTCAGTGCTTGTTTTGTTGTTGCGTTCAGTGCTTTTCTGACGTTGTTGCATTCAGTGCTTTTGTTGTTGTTGTTGCATTCAGTGCTTTTTTGATGTTGTTGTGTTCAGATTCTTCCAGCAAGCACTGCACACAACAATAAAAAAATATAAGTTACTTCATCTCTCATATCATTTTTAATTGTTTTTAACAATTTCACTGTTGTTTAAGTGTTGTTTTGTGGACTGAAGAAGGGGATTTCCCTGAAAATTTGCACCGTGTTGTCCATGTCATAATAAATAAGCGTTCTTTTGAATCTTTTATGTGTTTGGATTTTACCACATAAGGATTACTTTTTTCCAAAGCTCAGCACCTGTGCGAAAGTGGGTGGCTGTCCTTGGCTCCTTGTCCCTGACAGTCTCTGTGGATGTAGAGCGACACTGAACAAACCTTTTTTCTCTCTCATAAAAGTGGACATAAACTGCAAGGTATCAATTTACACAAGTTATCAAGTCATAAACATTGGTAGCTGGACTCCAAAAAGCATCCTGCCCCACAGTGCTTGGACCTCATCGCAACACAGGGCACTTACAATATACATTGTTATCATCATGTGCAGAAAACAAGTGCATTGAGCCCCTTCCACTACAAAGCATGCAGAACCGTACAATCATCATGGATTGCAATTATCACAAAAGAACTTCTTCTTTTTAAAGCTGCACATACAAAACTACAGCACAATTAACACGTAGGCACACATGACAGGGCAATCTAAAAGCCTAATCCAAGAGATAGAATCTTAAGTGGCAAAAAAGCCTAATCCAAGAGATAGAATCTTAAGTGGCAAAAAAGCCTAATCCAAGAGATAGAATCTTAAGTGACAAAAAAGCCTAATCCAAGAGATAGAATCTTAAGTGGCAAAAAAGCCTAATCCAAGAGATAGAATCTTAAGTGGCAAAAAAGCCTAATCCAAGAGATAGAATCTTAAGTGGCAAAAAAGCCTAATCCAAGAGATAGAATCTTAAGAGGCAAAAAAGCCTAATCCAAGAGATAGAATCTTAAGTGGCAAAAAAGCCTAATCCAAGAGATAGAATCTTAAGTGACAAAAAAGCCTAATCCAAGAGATAGAATCTTAAGTGACAAAAAAGCCTAATCCAAGAGATAGAATCTTAAGTGACAAAGGCAGGGTTCATACAAGACTTCCTCTTCAAATTTCCTAAACTTAACGACCATTTTCTCAAACCAAGTTACTGCTTCCAGTTACACAAATAACGTAAACACTAAGATTAGCATCAGGGTGATGGACTCCATTTAGCTTTTCTGGTCTAATCTCAAGACACACTTCTTTCATTGTAGTTTTGGAATTCTACTTCCCATTTTTGTACTGTATGTGCACTCTATTGCTTTTTACAGTGTACGTGAGTGTGCGTTTTAAAAGTTACTGGAGTTCTTACAGTGTGCATGAGTGCATTTTAAAAGTGATTGTGATTCTTACAGTGTGCATTTAAAAAGTTATTCGCCTTCTTACAGTGTGCACCAGTGTGCATTTTAAAAGTTATTGGACTTCTTACAGTGTACGTGAGTGTGCCCTTTAAAAGTTACTGTGCTTTTTCCCCTACAGCACGCCATTGGCCAACCATTACCATGAAATTATCAGTTCTCCCAAACTTAGAGTGACCTGCTGCGTAGATGCATGCGGCACGCCAGCCACGTGGCAGGTAATGAAACAAAATGGCCACGCAGGCAATCCTCTCACCCTACAGAATGCACTTGTCGATGTACAGTGGCATGTACCGGTGAACCCCAGAGAGGTCAGCTGGGTAAGGCTCCAACTACAGAGACTGCACGAACCCTGGACGAAAGTAATGCATTGTAAAATAAGATTGCATCTCTGGACTCAACAATACTGCGCGAGGACAAGCCTGGGTCAGTTCTCGACCACAAGGACAACCAGGCGACCACAAGGACAACTAGGTGAACATGAAGACAACTGGGTGACCACAAGGACAACCAGGTGACCACAAGGACAACTAGGTGACCATAGGACAATGAGGTGACCACAGGGACAACTAGGTGACCATGAAGACAACTGGGTGACAAGGACAACCAGGTGACCACAAGGACAACTAGGTGACCATGAAGACAACTGGGTGACCACAAGGACAACCAGGTGACCACAAGGACAACTAGGTGACCATAGGACAATTAGGTGACCACAGGGACAACTGGGCAGGAAGACAAGCGTACTGGCTACTCTGCGGTCCATAACATAGTCTTTCAACAACAAACATTCACATGGCATCTTTGTCTTCTTGTGTCTTCCACAATAAAACTGGACATGTTGCAGGCTTTATCACGGTTGAGCTGAATTCACACATGATAAACATATGTACAGGCGAATGACTTCTGACTGTTCCCATCATCCATCATCAGGCTACTGAAACCGATTCCAAAACAAACAAAAAACGATAAAAGAAACGGACAAAGGCCTAAGCACATGCATGTAACGCTTACAAAATGGCCCATGCAGTTACCAGTTCATGAAGTTTCAACTTCCGATCAAATTCAAGGCAACATGCACAAGTTGTGCTGAACGTAACTCCATGCTGTAAAATTTACTTCTTGGCAACACTTGGGATTGGTGGGCCTGCGAAATGCCCCCCCCCCCCCCCCCAACAGAACATGACAACAGTCTCTGCAGTGGAACCAACTCCTTTTTTTTTTATTCCACTCATGGCAACGTGAGGCAGATTACATCTCTCCTGCCCCCTCCCCTTTCCCCGGTGCTGCCGTTTGTTGTAAGCACTTTCTCGTAAACGTAAAGAAGTTCCATTCTTCCTCTAATGTCACTATCCAAAGAAAAAAAATGATCAAATGAGACGGAATGGAATTCAACATAAACAATTTAAAAAAAATCTTTTTTAGAAAAAGGCTATAAAAATGACATGTTGTACAACCCCCAAGAAAAGCAGTTTCCACATCAATGACTATCATAATCATTGATAGTTGATGGTATCAACCATCCACATTTTCTCTGTAAAAGCTTGGTAACAAAGTGCAGTTCGGTATACACTGAAATGTTCATAAAAAAAACTTACAGAAAACAAAACAAGCAAAAAACATATCAACAAACAAGAAAAAGAAGACTAAGACAGAGAACAGAACTACTGATATAAGGAAAGTGTGAATAAAAATGCCCAACCCGTTGTTCAGTGAGAACAGAATCTCAAGATGATCATCTCATCCATTATTATTCAAAACAATGCAGTAACCCCCTACCCCCATTGACTATGTTCAATCTACACAAGCCAAATGCTTTATTTCTAATACATCAAACTGTACAAAAATAATATTACTCACATACATACACACTTAACTGTACAACAATTTACACCAGAGAATGCACAGGTACACTGCGTCAAGTACACTTGATTGTACAAGTAATACACTGCTGATCTATAAATCAGTAGTACATGGGTTCTCTATAAATACGATAAATGCATAATGACAGGAAACAGTCCCCAGGGAAGTTGCATTTGCAGCAGTACCCCAAAACCAACGGAACTTCAAGTGTGTGGTAGTGACAGTTTCCATTTTATTGTGCAAATCTATTCCAACTGAAAGTTCTATGTCTCACAAGGGCAACAAACACACAAAACCAAGGAGCATTAATGTTACAACAACAAAAAGCTCACAAGGGCAACAAACACACAAAAACATAAGGAACATTAATCTAACAATAACAAATAAATAGCCCACAAAGGCAACAAAAACACAAAAACAAAGGAACATTAATGTTACAATAACAAATAAATAGCCCACAAGGGCAACACATGCACAAAAACAAAGGTACATTAATGTTACAATAACCGGCAAATAACAAGCAAAAAAAAGAAAGAAAAAAAAAGGAGAAAAAAGCAAACACTCAAAAAAATTATAAACTGGCTGGTGAAAATCCAAAGTGGTTGCAACACATGTCCAGCATACAATTCCGGTTCAGTAACACAAACAGTGCAGGGAAATAGACATCCTTCTAGTCAAAGACATAAACAGGACTGGAAAATGAATACACAGACTGCTATCCAAAGACACAAACAGCACAGAGAAATAAAACACAGACTGCTATTCAAAGATACAAACAGTAAACAAAACAACCCCCCCTCAAAAAAAACTGACTGCTTGCTGTTCAGACATAAACTGGGGAAGGAAATAAGTACCCAGACTTCTATTCAAACACACACACACAAACCAGATATATTTTGACTTGTCAACAAGTTGTGATCCCACCTGTTTTCAAATTCACATAAGAGGTGAGATTTTGTGTGTGCAACCATTTCCCAGTAGATACACATGACTGTGCATATGCTTGCAAGCAAGCATCCCCTCACCATTCAGTTAGCTGCACTTGGACTACAGAGGGAATTTCATGTGCAATACAGTTTATTTGGATAAGCATTTTGATTGTGATTTCATTTCTGACAATTCAAAAGTTTAATAATAGGCCACATGTCACCTCCAACATACACACTTCCAAGCAAACTCAAGCATTTGTTTACAACATCCTTCCTGCATCTACACAAATTGTCACTATAGTCAAAAGCTTTTCATTGGAGCTCAACCACCAGGGGGGCGGGGATAGCTCAGTGGTTAGAGCACCGGACTCGTGATTGAAAGGTCGCGGGTTCGAATCCCTGCTGGAACGGCGGGAGAATTTTCTTCTCCAGGGTCGACTTTCTGTGCTGACTCTTATTTCGGTATCCGTTCCACCCCCGTGTTACCACAGTAGCACGTAAAAAATCCCGGTCATTCTGCCAAAAAGTGCAGGTGGCAGGTTACAGCTAAACACGCATACACCTTACATATGTGGATTTTATTGAACCGTGCTTCGGCATTGGTCACAACTTGTCCCTAATATGTCAAATGACATCTGAGGACATTAAGCATCAACTCATCATCATCTCAACCACCAGTAAGTTTGTACCTCAAACAGCAGTAAGTTTGTACCCACACAGAAAACTCAAATGCTGTGAGGCCGAGTTGCTATTACAATGGTTCACAGTGCTTACGCCAGCACAAATACAGCAAAAACTGAAGCCAAGATGGAAGCAAGCCCAGAGAGGATGCGCCCAGTATTTAGGTGGGTGCTTTGTAGCTTCCACAGTTTTAGCAAACTTCTCACAAAATTGTACAGAGGGCAGACAGAATGGCACTCACTGGGGCAATTTCGGTGGAGGGTGCTGACAGAGTGGCACTCACTGGGACAGTTTCAGTGGAGGGCGTGGACAGAGTGGTACTTACTGGGACAATTTCGGTGGAGGGTGCTGACAGAGTGGCACTCACTGGGACAGTTTCAGTGGAGGGTGTGGACAGAGTGGTACCTACTGGGACAATTTTGGTGGAGAGACGTGGCAAGATGAGGAGTGCCCCTCAATGGCGTAACCAATTACTGCAGAATTTTTGGAAGATAACCAGTTACAGCAGAATTTTCAGAGGATAACAAATTACAGCAGGATTTGGAGGATAACCAATTATGTCAGAATTTGGAGGATAACCAATTACGGCAGAGGTTTGGGGGCATAACCAATTATGGCAAATTTTGGTGAGTAACCAATTACAGCAGCATTTAGAGATTAACAAATTATGGCAGAATTTGGAGGAAGGGTGCCAGAAAGCGAGGCTTGGAGTGTGGCTCATGAAGCCTGGAAAAGGATTCATTCTTGGACCTGCCCCCCACCTCCCCCACTGCCCTCGGGTGTCAAAAGTTCTCTGATGATCCTGAGCAAAGAAGGTACTCCAAGCCAAGGGCCCCCTTCCTGTTACGAGGGTTCATAAACCAGGACAGCCTAAACAGATGGCTGCCCGTCCTTAATAAGCCTTAGTTTTTTTTGTGGACGTTAAATCTGATGTTTACTTACTTACAGGTGGCAGGAGGTTTGAACCGTCTCTGGATCACAGTCCAGGAAAAGATTCCCACCTGTTTACCCTGGTGAACTGTCCTGTCCAAAAGTCAGGTCAGGTTTTAATCATTACTATTAGCTTCAGCACTTCTTCCCCCAGAAAAGATTCAGAGGACAAAAACCGACTATGAAGGAAACACAAAAACTGTCCAACAAAAGTAAAAACAAAATCAACAAGACTTACAAACAGAAACCAACAAAGTAAAATTGAAACACATACGCAGAATGACAAGAACCAGAATACAGAATTGAGGGAGAATCACAAAACAGAACTAAAAATGCCACATGCAAATTAATGTTTGTCAATAAGATACATTTTAAGGTGTGTGTGTGGGGGGGGGGGGGGAGGGGGGGAATGGTAGAAGAGGAAGGAGGGGTGTTTGGGATGACAGAGCAATACAGGGGGTCAAGGGCATTAAAACTAGGACTGACTAAGGTGCACATGTACTAAGAGCAACATTTCTTCTTCCCTCCGCTTCTTTTGTCTGTTAAAGAGATGGTGGATGCTGGTTCTTCTGCTGCTTTTTTCTGCTGTTCCTTTTTGGTCTGAAGAACTTGTTTGGTGATTGCTAAGAACATCTGAAACAAGAAGACAAAATGCTCAGTGTCCTTTTGGGTTTGGACAACTTGTCTGGTGATCACTAAGAACATCTGAAACCCAAAAGCAAAAGCTCAGTCAACTCGCATCTAAAGTTAGGAGAAAAAAAAGGAGTTAGTATCTGAGGCCTGTTTTCCCTGAAAACTGCAGCTAGGGCCCCAGGGGCATCGATGTAGAGCAAAGCCAGTGGCCTCTGTTCCAAATCTACAAGGAGCAGTTTCTGTGCATGTGTCAAATATTTTGGCATTTCTGTGCAAGTTTTTATTATTTTATTTTTAGCCATGTGCACTGTTAAGTGTGCTATCTGGGAACCTGTGCGAGCAGTTCCCAGTTTCTTCTTTTTATTTCCTTTTTTTGGTGGGGGGGGGGGGGGGGGAGGGGGTCAAAATCTGCAGAATCATGCTACCATGCCTGTATTTCTCGTAAACTCTCCAGTGATACTAAGAAAGAGCCACAGTCACTGAAACCAGAACAGATACAAGTGTAACACACGACTTTGCACTTTTAATGTGTGCGTAGATGTTAATTCATGCAACTCCACGTGGATGTCAACAAAATGCGCTACAAAAAAATGATACAGTCACTCATTCAGAATCACATGCGACATGAACGCAGTGAGTCTGTTTGAGGGTAGAGAATAGCGATATAATATATAAACGCAATCAATAACAATAATGCCTTTGCCCCTTCTTACTGACCTCAGCACACTGAGCGCTGAGTTAATGGAATCATGCGCTATAAAAGTGGACATCATCCTCATCCTCATCACCTCTTCCACGTTGATGTTCTCCTTGGCGCTGGTCTCAAACAGCTGGATGCCCATCTGCTGCGCGAAGGTCTGGGCGAATCAATAATAATAATGCCTTTGCCCCTTCTTACTGACCTCAGCACACTGAGCGCTGAGTTAAGGGAATCATGCGCTATAAAAGTGGACATCATCGTCATCCTCCTCCTCACCTCTTCCACGTTGATGTTCTCCTTGGCGCTGGTCTCAAACAGCTGGATGCCCATCTGCTGCGCGAAGGTCTGGGCGTCTGCTGTCAACACCACCTTCCTGTCCGGGTCGTCATTCTTGTTTCCCACTGGACACGCAGAACCCACAGTTAGAGACATGCTGTGATGTCCAGCGTACTGCCCCTTACCGCAAGCATAAAAACAGTGACCGTGATAGACATTTTTTCCCCAGCAGCAAAGCTATGGCCATTGTCTTTGTGACTGTTCCGTATTACAGCTGGGACAGCAATTGCGTGGTGCTGTGGTCGCTGCGCAATGCCGGACGGACACTGCCTTAACATTCTGTTGTTCTGGCGGTGGTCCACGGCAGCCTTGGTCTTCCGGGTTGGCACCTGTCTTGAGTGTTCACTCTTGTTTCCCCGTACCTAATAGGCCTGCTCGCCTCCGTGGACATTAAGCAATATTATTCCCAGACATTTTTCAAACCAGTGTGACATGTATATGGTGGTGAGAGTGGTTCTTGGAAACCGGTCAGATAAACACAGTAACTGGTCAGTTACACAGCTGTCCATACTATTACTAGAGCCGTACCAGCGACCACCCTGCTCCCTTCCCCATCTAGCGCACACACACACACACATAAAAACACGCACACACACTTCTGCTTAGTCCCAAGAGAATCAATGATTTTGTGATAATTACACAGGTGAAAAATGAGCCTGCGTATAGCCGTTGTCATGGAAGCTTCTATTTGAATATTCTTAGTCCTTTCGGTTCTGTAACTCCATGTGTAAATTAAATTAAAATGAGTCTGCTGGTCACTTGTTTAGCTGTTGGCATGGAAACTTGTATTTCAATATTCTCAGTATTTGCTGTTCTGTCAATCCACGAGCAAAATAAATTCATGGTTCTTCACGGAAGGAAAGCCAGCAATTGTTTGCAACATAACCGCTGGCATCACGTGCATTGCATCGCAATTTACGTTAGTCCACCACTTTCTTGTCCATGCTTCTGCTGATATTATTAACTACTTACCCAGTATTCTGTTAACAACATCGCAGTTGTTGTCAATCTCATGCAGCCACCGCCTGACGTTTGCAAATGATTCACCGCTTGTGACATCATACACCACCACCACACCATGCGTACCTCGGTAGTATCTGTTGTCAAAGCCACAGAAAAGAATATTTTTTAAAATTCACTCCCAGAAAACTGGACACACAACTGATCCGTGTATTTAGCAAACCATACTCGGCACTATCCATCTTTGAAGTTAGAAACACATGGATCACAACGGCGCCAATTTTTTTCATGTAAATGATACACATAAAGTTCTGATGGTCCAGTAAAAAAATGAGAGCAAGAGTGAGACACACACACAGAACAGACAGAGACCAAGACAGAACCAGACCCACAACCACAGACAAAGATGCAGTGTAAATACGATAACACAGTAAAGCCCGTTCTTAATTGAGCGAATGTTTGTTCATGAACCTAGTTGGGAGTATTCGGCGAACCTAGTTCGTTCTTAATCGGGCAAACTTTTGCTTTGCGAACCAAGTTGGAAGTATTCGTCAAACTGTGATGAAGCTATATTCAGGGTCCAAAAAGCTTTGTCCAACATGTTCTGGGAACATTCACAAAATTTGATGAACATTACGTCTGATTGGCTGAGAGCAGAGCTCTCCTGTGGATGAGAAAGAAATACAAATAAAAATGATGATAGTGTCGCTAGGTTCTTCACTCGCTTCAGAAGGAATTTTTTATTTGTTGACTTGTGGGAGGCACAGCCTTGTCTTGGGGACCCCAAATGAGACAGTATTTAGCTGAATTACCCTGTGAGGGATGATTAAAATATACTGACTTGACTTTAGCCTACATTTTCGATCATGCTGTCTGCTGTGCGTCAGCTGCAAGTTCGGGCTGAAGCTTGCATCTCATTACAAACCAGGTGAGAACGAAGTAAAGTTCGCTGAACTGTCCAAACCATGTTCAGCAAACTAATAGTTCAATTAAGAAACGAATCATAGTTCGTTGAACTGTCCGAAATATGATCGGCGAACATTCGCCCAGTTAAGAACAGGCTTAAGACTAAGAGTGAGGGTACACCTACAGGATGTGATGATGCTGTAAGAGTGAGAGAACACCTGTGGATGTGATGATACAGTAAGAGTGAGAGAACACCTATGTGGATGTGATGACACAGTAAGAGTGAGAGAACACCTGTGGATGTGATGATACAGTAAGAGTGAGAGAACACCTATGTGGATGTGATGATACAGTAAGAGTGAGAGAATACCTATGTGGATGTGATGATACAGTAAGAGTGAGAGAACACCTGTGGATGTGATGATACAGTAAGAGTGAGAGAACACCTATGTGGATGTGATGATACAGTAAGAGTGAGAGAACACCTGTGGATGTGATGATACAGTAAGAGTGAGAAAACACCTGTGGATGTGATGATACAGTAAGAGTGAGAGAACACCTATGTGGATGTGATGATGCTGTCAGACTCTAAGAGTGAGAGAACACCTGTGGATGTGATGATACAGTAAGAGTGAGAGAACACCTGTGGATGTGATGATACAGTAAGAGTGAGAGAACACCTGTGGATGTGATGATACAGTAAGAGTGAGAGAACACCTGTGGATGTGATGATACAGTAAGAGTGAGAGAACACCTGTGGATGTGATGATACAGTAAGAGTGAGAGAACACCTATGTGGATGTGATGATGCTGTAAGACTCTAAGAGTGAGAGAACACCTGTGGATGTGATGATACAGTAGGAGTGAGAGAACACCTGTGGATGTGATGATACAGTAAGAGTGAGAGAACACCTGTGGATGTGATGATACAGTAAGAGTGAGAGAACACCTGTGGATGTGATGATACAGTAAGAGTGAGAGAACACCTGTGGATGTGATGATACAGTAAGAGTGAGAGAACACCTATGTTGATGTGATGATACAGTAAGAGTGAGAGAACACCTGTGGATGTGATGATACAGTGAGAGAACACCTGTGGATGTGATGATACAGTAAGAGTGAGAGAACACCTATGTTGATGTGATGATACAGTAAGAGTGAGAGAACACCTATGTGGATGTGATGATGCTGTAAGACTCTAAGAGTGAGAGAACACCTATGTGGATGCGACGATGCTGTAACTTTGTAAGAGTGAGGGAATGCCTATGTGGACATGATGATGCTGTAAGAGAGAGAGAACACCTACATGGATGTGATAATGCAGTAAGACTGAGTGAGGGAACACCTACGCAGATGTGATGACGTACTAAGACTACAAGTGACTGAACACCTACGTGGATGTTATGGTGCGAAAGCGTTCCTGCCCAGCAGTATCCCAGATCTGTAGCTTCACCCGCTCTCCGTTCAAGTCCACGGTTCGAATCTTGAAATCCACACCAATTGTTGTGATGTAGGTCCCTGCAGATGTAACACAAGGAAACATCTTACAAACCAGTAATTATAATGTATATTATGCAGATCTAAACAAAACTAACACTTCCCTCAGAATTCGTTGTGTTTACACTTGGGTAACACTCACAGCCACAGGTTAATCTAAATAAAGCAATTATATTAATACAACACTAACAATCATCATTATGATGACCACCTATGCTAATTGCTATATAATTTCTAGTAACATTTTCAGGTACAGGGTACACAAAGATGAAAAACTGTTCAAACTGACAATACTACCTAGATGGTAAAGTTGATGCTATAGTATTAGTAGCATTAGTAATACTACTACTAATAGTACTTACTCAAGTTACTGTTGCTGGTTCTGGGGTTGTAAGTCATCATTTATCACGTAGTCATCCACATTATCTAAATTTATCAACATTATATTATAGGTGTGCATGTATAATTTATAGTATTTAGATTATATTACTGCATGGTCAAAGTGTGACAGTGACAGTGGAGACAGAGAGGGTTGCATCTGATCAACAATAAATTCCTTACCAGAAAAAATATTGTCTGCAAACCTCAGCAGCAAACTGCTTTTGCCAACACCTGAAAAACAGGACACAAAGTCAGATTTACGTTGACTTTTAAACATTAATCATTAAATGATTTGCCTATAAACAACTGACCATGACAAGTATTTTCATTGTGCGGACGTTACACGTCATGTTTAGTTTGCCCCGGGCAGTGCTTGCTGTTTTACCTTTGTGCTGTTGTTAGTCTGCCTTATCATTTTAGACATTTAACACTCCACCTTTGTGCTGTTGTTAGTCTGTCTTATCATTTTAGACATTCAACACTCTACCTTTGTGCCACTGTCAGTCTGTTTTATCATTTTAGACATTTAACACTTAGACATTCAACACTCTACCTTTGTGCCACTGTCAGTCTGTCTTATCATTTTAGACATTTAACACTCTACCTTTGTGCTATTGTCTGTCTGTCTTATCATTTTAGACATTTAACACTCCACCCTTGTGCCACTGTCAGTCTGTCTTATCATTTTAGACATTTAACACTCCACCTTTGTACTGTCAGTCTGTCTTATTATTTTACACATTTAACACTCCACCTTTGTACTACTGTCAGTCTGTCTTATCATTTTAGACATTTAACACTCCACCTTTGTACTACCGTCAGTCTGTCTTATCATTTTAGACATTTAACACTCCACCTTTGTACTACTGTCAGTCTGTCTTATCATTTTAGACATTTAACACTCCACCTTTGTGCTATTGTCAGTCTGTCTTATCATTTTAGAAATTTAACACTCCACCTTTGTGCTACTGTCAGTCTGTCTTATCATTTTAGACATTTAACAATGCATGAACCAATGTCAATGAAGGCAACACCCTGGAGAGTCTGCAAGGATCTGTACGGAGCTGGACAATCACACCTCAGTCTTCCCTAATCCCTGACGTAATTTATATTCTTCCATCTGGATGGTCTCCTTGCCACATCAGTTGTACACTTACAGTTACAGGCTTTCAAGTACTGGCTCACATCAGTGGAATGCATCTAGCAATCCTCTGTGGTCAAAACATTTTCAGTGGAGGCATGCTTAGTGTTCCTCTGGGATCAGGGATGGAACCACCAAGGGTAACATACTAACAACTACACATCACCTTTCATTTTATCTTAGCATACCACCACTTGCATCCATATCACAGTTGGTCACACCATAGACAGATAAAGTCCTTAATCTGCTAGTGCACAAACGGAAAGGGCACTTTGACTGGCTTTTAGTCTTTATAAGCTGTGCATAATATAGCGGGGACAGGGATAGCTCAGTGGTTACAGCGCCGGACTCGTGACTGAAAGGTCCCGGGTTCAAATCCCTGCAGGAGAATTTTCTTCTCCAGGGTCGACTTTCTCTGCTGACTCTAATTTCGGTATCCGTTCCACCCCTGTGTTACCGCAGTAGCACGTAAAAGATCCTGATCATTCTGCCAAAAGTGCAGGTGGCAGGTTACAGCTAAACACGCATACGCCTTACGTATGTGGCTTTGCATGAAGTGACATGGTGCATGGTTGTATGGTGTACACAGAACTTGCGCCGAGATGGCTGCAGTTTCATGTGGCACTAGCCATGCCAGCGCTGTAAGTACACCACTTCGGTGGATATTCAAAAAACGCGCTATAAAAAGCTTGTCACTCATGTAGAACCACATGCGAGCGCAGTGAGTCTGCTCAAGAGAGCGGAGAATAGCGCTATATAAGTGATCATCAATCAATCAATCAATAATATTGCATCAGTTTACAAAATTTATCTGGTTGGTGATTTGTGGCTGATTGGTCCAACACTTTAGGCATTCCTCACTGGCAAGTGTTTGATTTCTGATCAAGGCAGAGCAAAGAAAGGATTAGCATGTGCTCATCATTGATCAATGCTCTGAGCACTTCAGATCTTCCAGGATGCAAGCCACTTGTGAGGGTTCTGCCAGTCTATCTGTTCAGTTGTTTCCCTTCACTCTGGCATGTTATGGGCAGTCCATCCACTGGAGTTTTCAAAGATGGATGTTGACCATCGACACATTCCAGTCTGGGATTCAAACCACTATCAGTATCAGTGGAGTCATGTCTAGTGCTGTCCAGCGACTGTTTTTAGCAAAAGAAAAAGAAGTTGCACAACATGTCTAGAAGAACATTTTTACTGTTAAGTGTTAGCTCTTTTAAATCTTCCTTGAAAACCTTTCTCTTTTTAAAAACCGTTTCTTCAGTCTCATTGCCCTGATATGCGACTGGTGTGTGTGTGTGTTGTGTGTGTGTGTGTGCATGCGTGTGTGTGCGTGCATGTGTGTGTGTGTGCATTCATGTTGTAGATGTTGAATTTTGACAATATGTACTTGTAAAGAATGTGTAAGCGCTTAGGGCCTGTGTGGATTAGGCACTCTAAGTATTATTATCATTACTATGGGGCATGGGTGCTCATTTTTTGTGAGAACTGTTGCAAACTGGAAGACACTGTGGTCACTGCAGACTCTGTCACTGCATTCTCATCAGCAGTAGGCAGAGTGCTTTAAGGGACTGCCTCCCAGTCCCACATGTTGGCAGCCAGATGTTTTTACTTCAGATTAAAAAACAACAACAACTGTATTCTCCTTAAGTCCTTTAAAAATTGTTTTACATTTTCTCTTACTGTTTTACTTTGCATCGCACTCTCCCTGTACCGTTATGATAACGACCAGCAGTGCCAGTACTTAGTACTATTGTACTTTGTAGTCTGCAAGTGACGTATGAATCAGATCCAGATCCTGATATGGGCGCAACATGGAGAAACTGAAAGAAGAGGCCAAACGGAGCTGTGTCTTCGAGCAAGCCTATGCCATGGCCAAGGAATAAATTGCAAAGCACTGTGCACAAGACAAGAAGACAGATGCAAAACAACCCATCGATCCACATTGATCTCTCTGAAACAACTGACCCCATGGTCCTGCCCGAGTTGTCAGTGTCAAGATTATCATGAACCTGCATCGATCAGCAAATATCTTTCGACTTCGACTGACGCTTTACATCCTAGATTGGACATTACAAAAGTCGTAAAACCCAGATTAAAATGGAGCTATAACTTACCACTGTCTCCAATGATCAGAAGTTTAAACAAGTGGTCATACTCTCGAGCCATAGTTCCTGTTGTTTCTCTGTGCCTCCTCACTCCAGGAAGTCTAGCAGGGGAGGGAGACCGGAAGCACTGCGCTTTCGTCACCGCGTACTTTTGCGCATGACTGCATAATACGCATGCGTAAGATATAAATCTAACTTCCTGTTGTCTGCTACCATATGATCGTTTGACCTGAACGAAAGATCAAAACTGTCTTTGCCTGATCTGCACGGTGGGGAAGACGTTATGAACAGACCGATCCAGTTATTGTTTTGTCAGTTAACACGCTGTAAACAAATTAAGTGCTCACACAGAGGATTTTCATTGACAAGCAGGTTCGGAAACAAATCTGATAATTTACACGCATGTTCAAAAACCGGCAGCGCCATTTATTGCCATGCTGGCTCTCCGAGGAAAAAACCTTGTCCTGAATATAAATATTAGATATTTACAATGATGACCGCACGCGCGCGCGCGCGAACACACACTCACACACACACACACACACACACACACACACACACACACACACACACACACACACACACCCCCCCCCCGAAAAACAGGTATTACACAAACAATGGAAGAAATCTTTTGGATGAAGTTTGGTTAGGTGGGGTTACATGTCACAGTTACTGAATTAGTATGTATTACATGATTAACTATGAGCAGTGTGCACCAGCTGTTTTTTGTTGCAGGCATCATAAAGTGAACATCGTGTATACAATCTATCCTGATGGAATCAAACTCGATCTTGCTCAGAAATCACCCATCTTCATTCTTCATGGATTGTTTGGCTCAAAAGCCAACTGGCACAGCATTGCAAAGCGAATTGCATCACTTACCCAGAGACAGGTGAGTCACAGTGATAGAGCAGACACCCAGGGAAGAAAAGACTGCTCACCTTCATGAAGAAACTAGTGGGTGCCTCGGGCGCTGTGTACACAGGGAGGTGGGCCTGGGCTCTCCTGCCTTGTCCCACTCTTCCCCCATCCCCAATAAGCCATACGGTTTGTGTGGCTGTAAAACACCGTGAAAGAAGAACGAAGGCCTCAGTGATTGTCCATTTTCAGACCAGAATCCATTTCTTATATTTTTTTTATATTTTACTTTCCCAGCATCAAATAAAAAGCAAAGGTCTTACCAGG
>OY757552.1:1077881-1082621 GCA_963584105.1 Alviniconcha strummeri
AAGGGGTTAATGGATTGTCGTTAAGATCTGATGCAGCGTGAGTTTGATTTTAAGAAGCTGGGCATTGTTGACACGTGAGACTTATGCTCATGTTGATTGTTGTTGTGTTTGATATTTTCTGACTGGGTTTCACGCTGATGCAAAGTACATCATTTTTAGTTTTTTTCCTTCAAGGTTGGTTGCAAGGCTAATTTAATTAATTAAAGAACTGGTTAGGTCTACATTTAAAATCGTTCAGCTGGTGGTGGAGTTAAAAACAGGTTTAAAAGACCACTGATTCTGATGATGATACATAGGCCTGGTGCCAGCAGTGGCAGAGATATGGACCCTCATTGTTACTGCAAACTGGGTTGATTCTCAGTCACAAAATGGATCTCACAATTCCACAGCAATCTACACCTCAATCTGGTTTCCAAGTAATTACCATATTTATGACAGTTACTTCTGTATTTGCTTTCTTCATAGACATTTTGTTTTCCGTCACTACAGCCAAGGAACAGCATCAGTTTTATTCAAGGATGTTAGGACTGAAAACAAGGCATCAGCAAAAAAACCAAATACAGCAGTAATCGTTACCAAAACAGTACTGATGATTGATTATTTGGCTGCCAGATCAAAATGTAGGTCACTGTGGAATTTTGAGATCCATTTTGTGAGCAGTAAAAATGACATGGGAGAATTGTTATCTCCCCTGTTGTCTGTCAGTGGACTAGCTGGTTGTTACGTTAACTCCCGGCACTGCATCAGGTCAGAACTCAGACCTTGCTGGTCAGTTCTACAAAGAACAGAAAGACGTCTATATTACTCAGCATGCTATCCCAGCTGTGTCATAACACACTGACACCAGCAAGAACATCAGTGCTACATAAAAATAAAAATAAAATCTTCTGTGAGATCAGACAGTTATGTTCATGTGCTGTGTGGGGTTTGGAATCAAATAGCTGTATTGGAAGGGGTTTTGAGTTTTTGGTCACTGCTCACTGGACTGTGCATTGAATGGTTCCCACATTAAGATGACATTAAGATACAGTTTACATGGCACCAGCCATGCCTGTGCTGTAGGTACACCACTTCAGTGAATATATTAAAAAACACGCTATAAAAAGCTATTCACTCATGTAAAATCACATGCAAGTGCAGTGAGTCTGAATGAGTGCAGAGAATAGCACTATATAAAAGCAGTCAACAACAACAACAGCTCTCTCTCTCTCATTCACTCTCTCTCTCGCTCTCTCTTATAATATCTGCTTGTGGTATAGTTGTGTTTATTTGTGTTTGTAGTATAGCAAGGACTGGCTGTTAGATAGGTCCAAATGGACCTAACGCTACTATCCTTGAGTATTAAAGTTTTCGAGTTTGAGTTCTCTCTCTCATTCTGTCTCATTCTCATTCTCTCTCTGTCTCTGTTATCAGTTGATTTTTCCTTTCTGTCATCATCTCTCCCATTTTTTATCATTTGGCTTTTTATTCTTCATTGAATTGACCAAGGAACAGGACAAAACATACTGTATCCTACATTTTGTTTCTTTCTAGCTGAACACTGTCTTGTTCCATGCATTATGTGTTCTGTATCACTCAGCATTGCTGTGCATACATTAGCCTGATAAACTCAGTTTCTTTGTTTGTTTGTTAGTTACTGTGCAGTTTTGTGATGCATTGGCAGTTCTGTTTGATGTGATTTAGTCAAGTGCAGTATGCTCACCCTTGTCAGTGAGATAATGCCCTATAGAAATTACTGCTGTTATCGTTATTATGCAGATTTTGTGCAGTTGTCAGAAGCTGTACACAATCACTGATGGCTCTGCTCCAGTGGGCTGAGAGGCAATGTCAGATGTGTAGCTGTGTATGAAATTGGATAAAAATGTATCTGACTATCAGACTGTTGTATCCGACTGTTGTTATTTGCAGCTATTTAGCAGTTGTCTGTTAGACTTAGAGTCTTGTTGTTGCTCTGATAATAAGATTGTATTCTGTTATGTGTTATTTCTCCAAACTGAAGCACATAGCCCATAGGCAAAGAACAAAGGATTAAAACATAGTTAAAGCAAACTTGTCTCCCCCACCCACCTGCATGTATGCACCCCCCCCCCCCCCACACACACACACGCATGCACATGCACACACACGCACATGCACACACATGCACACACACACACTCTGTGTGTGTGTGTGTCAGGATAGCATGAAGAGATTTTAGAGGCAATTTAAAAGAGGAGAGTGTGCTTTTAAATACTCATCAGATAGTCAAACCAGGTTGGGAAGAGCGGGGGGGGGGGGGGGGGATTATACAATATGCATCTTCATCTTACCATGACTACATATATATTGATGAAAACAGTCTGAGATTTGCATTTCACGTTACCCCGGTGTGCATTATTTTGATATCCATGGTTTATATTCTGTTTGTTTCCAGAATTGTTTTATGTTTATGCAAGATGTGGACAGGGTGGGTGGGTGAAGATGTATTTTTATTTTCTCAGGCTGCACAATGTGCAATGGATGCCAGAGACTGGTGTTTGTCATCAGACCAGATGTCCCTCATTTGTTGCACTTTGCATTCTCATGTCCACATGGCATTAAGTACAGAGATCCCAGTGAGTTTACACTTGATTACATCAATTATAAACATGAGTTAATGTGTGTGTGTGTGTGTGTGTGTGTGTGTGTGTGTGTGTGTGTGTGTGTGTGTGTGTGTGTGTGTAATCCATGTGTACATGTTGCACATACTTCTTTTTTTTAAACAGATCCCTGTAGGTCAGTCATCTACTATGTTGATTGACTGGTTTCAGCTTGCTTGCATTAGTCCGTTAGATACACACACATACATACTCTAACACTGTACACAAACACACACACACACACACATACACACACACACACACACACACACACACATTCGTGCATGCACACACACAGTACATACACACACATACATGCATGTGTGCGCAAACGCATGTTTGCACACACACACACGTGCACATGCATTCACTCTCAAATGTTCACATATAACTAGCATTGTGCACATGCACACACTAATACCACTCACACCCACACCTGCTTACATGCAATAACAGTACACACACCATCCTCACTTACCAATCCATACACACACACACACGCATGCATGCATACTCGCGCACATACTTTAGCACAAGCACACACACTTATGCACACACACACACACACGCACACAAATACTTGTACACACACAGTTTAAATTTCATTAGCTTTAATTGATATGAAAATGTAAATCAACACAACCAGTTTGTGCCTAGTTCAGTAATTGTGCACATTAAAATCTCACTGTCCGTAAGTAATGAATTGATTACAACAATATATGATCATGATAATGCACATCATATTATGTTTAGTGACATGCTCAATAAATCAGAAGCGAATGGATGCATCAGATGCACAACCGAAAATGACATCTACTGAGCAGTACCTAACGCCTATACTACTTAATGTGCCAAATAAATCAGAACTAAGACGTTGTCTACTTCACTCACGGTGGTCAAAACAAAATCTTTTAGTGCACTTTGTTAACAAAATGATGGTCTGTCAGAATGTTAGTGGAACACTCCTGCAGTACTTTGCAATGTGTGTGTGTGTGTGTGTGTGTGTGGTGTGTGTGTGTGTGTGTGTGTGTGTGTGTGCATATGCATGTGCGTGTTTGTGTGAAACAGTGGCAAAGTCCTGTTAGAATTAATTTCACTGACCTTGAGCATACAATGGAAAAAATTGTG
Organism: Alviniconcha strummeri; assembly: GCA_963584105.1. Taxonomy (NCBI): domain Eukaryota; kingdom Metazoa; phylum Mollusca; class Gastropoda; family Provannidae; genus Alviniconcha; species Alviniconcha strummeri. The sequence goes on from OY757552.1 coordinate 1,081,628, forward strand.
TTACTTTGTTTCAAGTACATAAAACTTTATACACAGTCGAACAAAGTAATATAAATAAATCTATTCATGTCAGAGAAATACAATCCACTGCGTACACAAATAAATGCTTCTGTCCATAACCTAAGTCACAAAATGATACAGAATAATCAAACAGATATTGCACAACAAATCACACCAACAGAGTCAAACTCTCACTACATACCATGTGCAAAGCGAAACAAACAAAAAACGAAACAAACAAAAACATCCATTAAAACAAATCTGTCAGCTACGCGCTATAACGTCTTTAAACTACGCACTCCAAAACAGTCTATCTACAGTTGCCTTTGAAAGTCAGAATCAGGACAGGTAAGATTCTGTAGATGATGCCACTGTTCATTCCTTTAGCTCTCATCTAAGCCACTTGTTCTCTGTGTCAGCAGCCGGTCGCCGGGTGATTCTCCTCTTCACCTGTCGTTTCGTCCTTTGGAATGAAAACTACGCGTGAGTAACCATTGCTAGCCTAGTCTTCTACCTCTACAGTTCCTGGAACAAACAAAACAACACAGGGAAGGTGAGGAGCGGGCGTGCAACACGGGGTTACAAAAACAGTACAGGAATGGGCGTGTAACACAGGGTTACAAAACAATGCAGGAATGGGGCATACAACACAGGATTACAAAGCAGTACATGAACATGGCGTTTAACACAGGATTACAAAACAGTATAGGAAATGGGCATGCAACACAGGATTACAGAACAGTACAGGAAAGGGGCTGTAACACAGGATTACAACGCAGTACAGGAAAGGAGCAGGCAACACAGGATTACAAAACAGTACAGGAAAGGGGAGGTAACACAAGATTACAAGACAGTATAGGAAAGGGGAGGTAACACAGGATTACAAGACAGTACAGGAACGGATGTTGCAAAGCAAGCTAAAATAACAGGCCGAAGAATCCCTTCATTCCAAGATTACAGTAAGGCATGAACGCCAGCACTGCAGCAGCCAGTG
>OY757552.1:1082821-1105321 GCA_963584105.1 Alviniconcha strummeri
TAAGGAGAGTGCAATACGTTTCATATTTTTATCAACTAAAATGAGATAACATTTCCCCAAATCGATGACTATGCGTGAAATCATTGACAGTGTGGACGGTCATTTTGTGGATGTTTGACATTCTCTAGCTGTGTGTGTGTGTACATGAGAACGAACCTTGCTGATACTTCAGACTGTCCAGAAATTGCATGCTGAAGTAAGCCAGGGCTTTGCCATCCAGTGGCGTCAGCATTTTTGTTTTACTCGCACATAACACTGACAAAATTGGTCATTTTTACACATATCGGGCACAGAACCGAATGTAAAGCACATAATGTGGCATACTACTATCTGTACACAGTCGTAATCATTGTGGCCTATTACAGTCTGTACACTATGCATATTACAGTAGGTACACTGTCGGAATCATTGTGGCATATTACAGTCTGTGCACTGTCGGAATCATTGTGGCATATTACAGTCTGTGCACTGTCGGAATCATTGTGGCATATTACAGTCTGTGCACTGTCGGAATCATTGTGGCATATTACAGTCTGTGCACTGTCGGAATCATTGTGGCATATAATCTGTACTAACCATATTACAATATGTACACTGTCGGAATGATTGTGGCATATTATAATCTGTACTAACCATATTACAATATGTACACTGTCGGAATGATTGTGCCATGTTATAATCTGTACACTGTGCAGTTTGGGGAGCGGGGATAGCTCAGTGGTTAGAGCGCCGGACTCGTGATCGAAAGGTCGCGGGTTCGAATCCCTGAAGGAGCGGCGGGAGAATTTTCTTCTCCAGGGTCCACTTTCTGTGCTGACTCTTATTTCGGTATCCGTTCCACCCCCGTGTTACTGCAGTAGCACGTAAAAGACCCCGGTCATTCTGCCAAAAGCGCAGGTGGCAGGTTACAGCTAAACACGCATACACCTTACGTATGTGGCTTTGCATGAAGTGACACGGTGCATGGTTGTATAGTGTACACAGAACGCGCCGAGATTGACTCTCTCTGGCAGCAGATTCTTGTGGCACCAGCCATGCCAGCGCTGTAAGTACACCACTTCGGTGGATATTCAAAAACGCGCTATAAAAAGCTATTCACTCATGTAGAATCACATGCGAGCGCAGTGAGTCTGCTCAAGAGCGGAGAATAGCGCTATATAAAAGCGATCAATACAGTTACGATCTTCATACTGTCAGAATCATTGAGGCATATTAAAATCTGTACACTGTCGAAATTATTGTGGCATATTACAATCTGTACACTGTCGAAATCATTGTGGCATATTACAATCTGTACACTGTCGAAATCATTGTGGCATATTACAATCTGTACACTGTCGAAATCCGCCATTGTGGCATATTACAATCTGTACACTGTCGAAATCATTGTGGCATATTACAATCCGTACACTGTCGGAATCAGACTGTTCGGCGAAAGTACCAGACAAGAAACAGTTGTGTCATTGTAACGACTGTTGTACACCCATGCCAGAGATTCCCCCTCCCCCCCCCTCCTCACCCCCCCCCCCCCCCCCGCCCCATTGTTTGCACCGTTCTTTGTTTCCCAGGAGTGCTGCCTACGTGACAATTTGTAGCGGCGCCACGCGGAACCGATCGTTGATTATTCCGGGCTGTACTCGCTGGCTAAACACTGTGGCCTTTCATCAAGACGCCGCGAACGGCCCAAATTGTCCCAGGCAATCGCCAAAATCAGGGAGGCCTTTTTGCGCGCAGCAGTTCGTGATAGGAAGGATATGAAACATTCAGTGATTGGCTTTCCCTGGATCATCCATAAACATCCCCCCGCGGCGGTCGAGTCCAGCACCCCGAGGTGACTCAGTCCTGGCCAGGCGCCTGTTGTGCAACTAGCAAAAAGGACAATTATTCACAATTACTCGTATCATCATTAGATAACGGTAACTGCCCAATTACCACCACCGCTTAGAACACTTCACGTCACTTGGTCCAATAAAAATGCAGTGAGAGATAGAGAGGGAGTGGGAGGGAGGGGTGGTAGAGGTGGAAGGGGTGTGGAGAGAGAGAGAGAGAGAGAGAGAGAGAGAGAGAGAGAGAGAGAGAGAGAGGGAGACAGAGACAGACAGACAGAGAGATAGACAGACAGACAAGACAGACAAACAGAGAGAGATAGAGACAGAGAGACGGGGACAGCGAGAGAGAGAGAGAGAGAGAGAGAGAGAGAGAGAGAGAGAGAGAGAGAGAGACAGAGAGAGACAGAGAGAGACAGAGAGAGACAGAGACAGAGACAGAGACAGACAGACAGACAGACAGACAGACAGACAGACACAGAGAGAGAACACGAACTCGAAATCTTTAATACTCAAGGATAGTAGCGTTAGGTCCATTTAGACCTATCTAACAGCCAGTCCTTGCTATACTACAAACACGAAGAGAGAGAGAGAGAGAGAGAGAGAGAGAGAGAGAGAGAGAGAGAGAGAGAGAGAGAGAGAGAGAGAGAGAGAGAGGCTTTGAGTTAGAATCAGAATCAGAATGTTTTATTTAAATACAGGCTACAAGCTCATAACAAAAGTGGACGGGGATGTTAAACAAATTTAAGCTAGTTATACAACCAAAACAGTGTTGGAGGAAACTGACAGTCTCACTATGTATATACCGTCACACACACACACACACACACACACACACACACACACACACACACACACACACACACACACACACACACACAGGCACGCACGCACGCACGCACACGCACGCACACAGACACACACACTCTCTCTCTTACACACACACACACACACACACACACACACACACACACACACACACACACACACACACACACAAACACACACACACACACACACACACACACACACACACACACACACACACACCACACATCTCTTCCCTGATCATCTTGAGTCTTGCTTGTTCAAACCAGTGCGAAACGTTCCCAGTCAATCCCACAGGAACAGCGTCGTTCAGGACTGTCCACAAATACCATGTCGCCAGTCTCAAAGACCGTCATCGGCTAATTGTGTTTGCTGTCATTTGTAACGACTCCGCGATGAGTGTTGTATCTGTTGGTGTGCTATATCCAGGAACATAGTCTTTGACACTGTTTCGACAGAAAGTCCAGACGGCACAATGTCTAGCTTGCTGCCACCACAGCAGTGTTCGGTGTGCACAGCAACTGACACACTACCATGAAAGGTAGTCACTTCGTAAAGCAGTCAAATGAATGACGTGCACAGCAACTGACACACTACCATGAAAGGTAGTCACTTCGTAAAGCAGTCAAATGAATGACGTGCACAGCAACTGACACACTACCATGAAAGGTAGTCACTTCGTAAAGCAGTCAAATGAATGACGTGCACAGCAACTGACACACTACCATGAACGGTAGTCACTTCGTAAAGCAGTCAAATGAATGACGTGCACAGCAACTGACACACTACCATGAAAGGTAGTCACTTCGTAAAGCAGTCAAATGAATGACGTGCACAGCAACTGACACACTACCATGAACGGTAGTCACTTCGTAAAGCAGTCAAATGAATGACGTGCACAGCAACTGACACACTACCACAAAAGGTAGTCACTTCGTAAAGCAGTCAAATGAATGAACATTTATATATGGCGCATAAAAACAAAAACAAAAACTGCCACACAAAACCTTGTGCGTTCACAGCGCTAGGTACACACAGACACACGTCGGTCGGCTCTCCAAGCTAAAAACTACGACACCCATAGCAACAAAGTACAAACAGCACTTTAAAACAGTTTTTAAAAAAACAACAACATGCCCCCCTCCCCAATAAAGAACAAAACAAAAGCAAAATAAATAAAACAAAGAATTGTAAAGCCTACTGATTTATGGCAATGTATTTCACTCCACATTGGTACCAGCGCGAGTGCTCACCACACACAATCTCACCAACTATCCTGCTTAGGTTAAGAGGAGCGTTTTCAGAGAGGTTGTGACTGAATCAACACGAGCTGCACGTGCATCGCTCTCGGAATTGTGTCCAGCGTAGAACAACGGTGTGCTGTTCTCGGTGTCACTCTATGCACATTCATCTTGCTCGGGGGAAGCTTCAAACAAACGTCAGTTATTTTTAAACCAACCAAAACAAGATAAGTCTTTTTCTTTCTTTTTCTTTCATTTTTCATCGTTTTTGGCCGTTTATCTGTTGTTTAAGTGTCGTTTTGTGGCTTGATAAAGGGAATTTCCCGAAGATTTGCATACCGTGCTGCGTGTCCGTGTTAAAATAAATAAGCGTTCGTTTGAACCTTTTTGTGTTTGGATCTTGTTTTAGAACGCTAGCAGTCATTCTGTTTTAGATTATTTATTTTTTCAAACGTCAAGGGGAAATAAATTCACTTGCCTGTGGACACGGTTTTGGTTTTCTGCTGTCTTCGGCTCTCTTTTCTCCCTTCTTATTGATCTGACGTGGCGGGTTCCTGGGGTAACACCGCACGGCTGGCTGTTTGTCGTCCTGTGTGTGCGGAGCGAAGTTCGTGTCTGTGTCATGTCAATGGCCATTGGTGCAAGTCTCAAAACAATCGACGATTTCCGGAAATAACAGGCGAAGATAATTTGACAGTGTTTTCGTACTCTGGGAGAGTGAAATCCCCTGAATGGAGACGGCAGTGGAGAAGAGCCGATCTGCGACAGTTTTAGATCTTCAGGCGCATAGACCTGTTATAATTTATGCTAGACTACCAGCTGGGGGAACCTACTATCCGATCTGCATGTGTCCCACGAACGGTGAGTGCTTGATCGGCCTTTCTGATGTTTTTGTTTTTACCTTTTGTTTACGGGTATCCGTCATCTTACCCACGTGCTCACTGTACCCCCAACAAAAGCGTGCCTACTCTGCGCTACACCCGCAGGCATGGACCTATATATACAGGCCATGCCCGTAGGCCCTTACCGAGTGCAGTCCCCTGGATTTCCGAAGATCGTCTGTTGTCAGATTGTCTCCACACCCAGCAGCTTTCCGTGACGTGACGCGATGTTCAGGAAGTAGGGCTTGTACTTGTAGTGTAGTTACACAGCCCAGGAGCTGTGTGAAAGGCGAGGTGGCCGTGCTGGGCTCCCGTCTGTAACAAGCCCACGGTTCCTGTGGACGTAAGCAACACTCAGCCAATAGTGTTGTTCCTGCAGCTGTAGGCAGGCCAAAGACGGTGATTTTCAGCAGACTTTTGGTGAGTGTTTAGCTTAGCGCAGTTCAAAAGTAATCGGTAATGGATATTAACTGCATCCTCGCTCGGACAAGTCTCGCCCAGTCCGACACTCTGTGTGTGTGTGTGTGTGTGTGTGTGTGTGTGTGTGTGTGTGTGTGTGTGTGTGTGTGTGTGTGTGTTAGTGTGTGCGTGCGCGCGCGCGCGCGTGTGTGTATGTATGTGTGTGTGTGTGTGTGTGTATGCATATACATGTATGTACGAATGTGTGTGTGTGTGTGTGTGTGTGTGTGTGCGTGCGTGCGTGCGTGCGTGCGTGCGTGCGTGTGTGTGTGTGTGTGTGTGTGTGTGAGAGAGAGAGAGAGAGAGAGAGAGAGAGATAGAGAGAGGGAGAGAGAGAGAGAGAGAGAGAGAGAGAGAGAGAGAGAGAGAGAGAGAGAGAGCCTGTCTCTTTGTATATCTGTCAAACTTCAGAACGCAAACGCATACGGAAAGCAAACAAACAAATTCGTCCTTGTAAGACTGAGAAGACTATTTATTCCCAAACAAACACAACACTATTGCTGATACAGTTCTGTAGAAGTGGACACTCCTGGATGGACACTCTAGGACAACAAACTGTAGGAGAAATTGCCATGATCGTAGTTTCTGGACTTCACACACGCTTCAAACCGTGCTATTAGCGTTAAAATGCTGACAATGTCTAAAACATCGAGGCTTTAACCCTTTCTCTGCTCTGATGACGTCACGTGACGTCATTGGCAAAGTGTTTCTGATTTGCCGGCAAGACGTCATAGGACGTCCTGCGCAGATTCTGACTTTTTGTGCCTGCTCAAGCGGAGCAAAGTTATAGAAAATGGATGTTTCTGGTTTGCTTACCCTCTCTGCCCGAATTTCGTCCTGATATAACCGTACCGGTTGACTGGGCGTAAAACACCAACTTACTTACTCTGCCCGACTTGTCTTGGAGCGAGCCGCACCAGCAGCCCACGATCGATGGCAGGGAAAAGGTTAAAAATCAAACAAACAAACACCTAGGCAGCCAACACTGAGTTTTTGTTTGTTTTGTTTGTTTTTGATTAAAAAACAAACAAAACAAAGCAAAAAACTAAACAAACTATTCTTCAGCGCACTGAGCTGGAATCATGCGCTTTAAAAATAGACATCATCATCATCATCACCATCACCACAATCATGAATACGTCTCCCCTCCTCTCTCACAACGACACCCCCAAAAAGAAAGAAAAAAAGAAAAAAGACAAAAAGAAAAGAAAAAAGAAGACACACAACAAAAACAACCACCACAAGCCACCACCAAACCAAACCAAACCAAACCAAATAAAAAACAAACAAACCAAAAACAACAACAACCCAACATCAACAACAAAAAACACGCTGAGCCCGAGACAAACCGTGTGACGTCATAGAGGGCACCCGTTGAAAAAAAAAAAAAAAAAAAAAAAAAAAAAAAAAAAAAGAAGAAAAAAACAGCATCGGAAACAACGACAAAAATCCATGAAATCCAGGGGACATTTTTGTTGTTGGAAACCTAGGCTATCAATAATAATGCACACTGGCATACAGTTTATTTCGTTTTGGTCGTTATTTTCTTGTACACGTCACAGGTTTTCCAAGTGCTACTTTCAGATTTACACCCACACCACCTACCATCACCTCCAAGTTGCACCCACATCACCTACCATCACCTCCAAGTTGCACCCACATCACCTACCATCACCTCCAAGTTGCACCCACATCACCTACCATCACCTCCAAGTTGCACCCACACCACCTACCATCACCTCCAAGTTGCACCCACACCACCTACCATCACCTCCAAGTTGCACCCACATCACCTACCATCACCTCCAAGATGCACCCACACCACCTACCATCACCTCCAAGTTGCACCCACACCACCTACCATCACCTCCAAGTTGCACCCACACCACCTACCATCACCTCCAAGTTGCACCCACACCACCTACCATCACCTCCAAGTTGCACCCACACCACCTACCATCACCTCCAAGTTGCACCCACACCACCTACCATCACCTCCAAGTTGCACCCACACCACCTACCATCACCTCCAAGTTGCACCCACATCACCTACCATCACCTCCAAGTTGCACCCACACCACCTACCATCACCTCCAAGTTGCACCCACAACACCTACCATCACCTCCAAGTTGCACCCACACCACCTACCATCACCTCCAAGTTGCACCCACATCACCTACGATTACCTCCAAGTTGCACCCACATCACCTACCATCACCTCCATGTTGCACCCACACCACCTACCATCACCTCCAAGTTGCACCCACACCACCTACCATCACCTCCAAGTTGCACCCACACCACCTACCATCACCTCCAAGTTGCACCCACACCACCTACCATCACCTCCAAGTTGCACCCACACCACCTACCATCACCTCCAAGTTGCACCCACATCACCTACCATCACCTCCAAGTTGCACCCACACCACCTACCATCACCTCCAAGTTGCACCCACAACACCTACCATCACCTCCAAGTTGCACCCACACCACCTACCATCACCTCCAAGTTGCACCCACATCACCTACGATTACCTCCAAGTTGCACCCACATCACCTACCATCACCTCCATGTTGCACCCACACCACCTACCATCACCTCCAAGTTGCACCCACATCACCTACCATCACCTCCAAGTTGCACCCACACCACCTACCATCACCTCCAAGTTGCACCCACACCACCTACCATCACCTCCAAGTTGCACCCACATCACCTACCATCACCTCCAAGTTGCACCCACACCACCTACCATCACCTCCAAGTTGCACCCACACCACCTACCAACAAATCATCTCCAAGATGCTCAACAAGAGCAACAGAAAAAAAGCCTCTCTCCTAACGAAAAACACTGGAGCATTTTCCTGAAAAAGTCAGGAAAAGACAACGAAAAGAAAAATCCAGGTAAATCGTACAATAAAATAGGATTGTTATTATTATGATTAAATCATACAACGAAACAGGATTATTATGATTAAATCATACAATAAAACAGGATTATTATTATTATAATTAAATCATACAATAAAAGGATTATTATTATGATTAAATCATACAATAAAAAGGATTATTACTGAGGATCGGAAAGAAAGTAAGACAAGCAGAACTGGGTGGAAGAGGTAATAAAAACTGAGATACTGTAATATGATCAACCTGACTGTTCATGCGTATCAAGTGGGATATAATACTGTTTATACTGGTATATAATCAACCTGATTGGTCATGCGTATCAAGGGGGATAAAACACTGTTTAAAAACAAATGTTATTGATTATTTTCAACACATTCATGTTCATGCCGTGCCGTGATTGTGGCATTGTCTCCACATCCGTGTTTCATTGAGTCGTTGATGTTTTATTGTTAATTGCATTGATTTTATGTAAATGACGAGCCAGAAAGCAAATTTCTCTACACAGTGACAATAAAGTTGTACTGTATTGTACATTGTATTGTACCATACCCACTCTTGGTTTCTGAAACACCTTTTCTGCACAGTTTGACTATTGAGTGGATGTGTGTATGTAGAGGAAGTAGTGTTAATATGGTTATATATACTGATGTCCTGTATAGTGTAAATTTGTACATCCTTTTTTATGTAAGCGCTTTGAGATAAGTCATGTTATAGACACTGCGCTATAGAAGTGCTATGTATTATTATTATAACCCACACAGACGCAAAACGCCCGTCAAAGAAAGGTTGTAGTCTGTTCTTGGATTCTTGCGTTCAGGAAACCGCACAGGGTCCCCTCAGGACGAATCACTCACACTGAAAATTGTTTTAGACCAGTTCAAAACACAAGTCCCAATAAGAGTGAGTGAGAGAGAGAGAGAGAGAGAGAGAGAGAGAGAGAGAGAGAGAGAGAGAGAGAGAGAGAGAGAGAGAGAGAGAGAGAGAGAGCATTTTTCTTTTTGTTAATTGCACATATACAAAGAAAACAAAAACAACAAAGCACCAACTAAGTAACTAACTCTCCCCCAAGACAACAACAATAACAACAACAACAAACAAACACACACACACACACACACACACACACACACACACACACACACACAAAATCACAGACACACAAACACACACCCAACACCACCCCACCCAAATACACACACACACACACGCACCCCACCTCCTCCTTAAAAAAGAAAACCCCCAAAACCAAAGAAAGAAAAACGTGCACACCAGCGACATTATCAAAAGCGTGCCACTACTGGAGTGGAAAACTCGACGTGTTAGCAAAGAGACTACACAGCTAATAATCGGCATCGTACACAAGCTCGTTCACGTCAAAGACACCGCCGTGCGCCTTCACCAGATGCGTGTAGCAGTCATCCTGCGTTCGGAACCGCTTCCTGCACAGCCAGCAGAAGATCGTGCGGCATGCATCGCAGATCATGCGGTTGCAGCCCCCGTTCTTCTCAATGGGACTGCTGCAGCCCGGACACAGCTTGCGGTTATTGGGGTCCCGCCTCACCCAATCCTCCAGCCCGGAAGTCTCCATCTTGGAGCTGCGGAGCATGGCGCAAGTCAGCCCATCGTGAGCCTGCGCGTGACACGCCGTGCACACGCGCACCTCGCACTCCGGGCACCGGAAGAACTCCGCCCGCTCCTCGCTAGTAACGCGGTACACCATTGGGCAGTTGGGCGTGACGCAGAAGCGAGCTTTGTCGCGATTGGCCAGCACGTAGGCGGCGAGGGCGGAGGAGGAGAGGTCCGCGACTTTGAGGTGGCCGAGACGAGACAGAGTGTTGAAGTCTCGCCAGGCCAAGGGGAGGCCACAGCGCTCCTGGCAGCACAGCACGGGCAGGTTGCGGCCCTTAATGGCAACGCTCACCTGCGGAGGAAAACAGATAACTCACATAGATAACAGATAACTCAAGGACAGATAGCTCACATAGATAACAGATAACTCAAGGACAGATAACTCACACAGATAACAGATAACCAAGGACAGATAAATCACATAGATAACAGATAACCCAAGGACAGATAAATCACATAGATAACTGACAACTCAAGGACAGATAACTCGCGTAGATAACAGATACCTGAAGGACAGATAACTCACATAGATAACAGATAAATCAAGGACAGATAACTCACAAAGATAACATAACCCAAGGACAGATAACTCACATAGATAATAGCTAACTCAAGGACAGATAATTCACACAGATAACAGATAACTCAAGGACAGATAACTCACTCTGGCTGCTACTATAGTAACTATATAACTCACGGAGGAAAACACAAGGACAGATAACTCACTATGGCTGCTACTATAGTAACTATAGAACTAGCGGAGGAATACATAAGGACAAATAACTCATTATGGCTGTTACATATAGTAACTACAGAACTAGCGGAGGAATACGTAAGGACAAATAACTCATTATGGCTGTTACATATAGTAACTACAGAACTAGCGGAGGAATACGTAAGGACAAATAACTCATTATGGCTGTTACATATAGTAACTACAGAACTAGCGGAGGAATACGTAAGGACAAATAACTCATTATGGCTGTTACATATAGTAACTACAGAACTAGCGGAGGAATACGTAAGGACAAATAACTCATTATGGCTGTTACATATAGTAACTACAGAACTAGCGGAGGAATACGTAAGGACAAATAACTCATTATGGCTGTTACTATAGTAACTATAGAACTAGTGGAGCAATGCACAAGGACAAATAAAATGAACCACTCTGGCTGCTAAATTATATAACTACGGAACTAGTGGAGGAAAACTCGAACACAGATAACTCGTGCTAGCTGCTGCTATAGTAACCAGAGAACTCACGGAGGAAAAAACAATGACAGATAACTCATGCTGGCTGCTACATAGAGCAACTATAGAACTAGCGGAGGAATACCCAAGGACAGATAACTCACTCTGGTTGCTAAATTATGTAACTACAGAACTGGCAAGCAAATTCGCTGTCCAGAAAAAGAAGAAGAAAAGGCCATCCGAATTTTTCACGAGGGACATAGAAGAAGAAGAAGGAGAAGAAGAAGAAGAAGAAGAAGAAGAAGAAGAAGAAGAAAAAGGACAAGAGTGCTAGTTCTTGGATTTCACTCAAAAGAAAAAGAAATAGAACAAATAATAATACACTTTCTATAGCATACAAACATAATTTTGTCGCGAGAAATATTTGTCATGACAAAAGTTTTGATACTTGTGGCAGCTCCCGCCAACGCTAGACGGCGGCGGGATCAGTGCCTATAATTATAGTCTCACAGGAAAGGACAGAAGCGGGCGAACCTGGTGTTTAATGCAGTCTTTGCAGTAGGGGTGGGCGCACGCCTCCAGACGGTACAGGTCGTCCTTGTCGATGGGACAGAAACACGCCACGCAGTCGATAGAATCCCCGTCCTCTGCTGCGTTCAGCACACACGCCGCCCGCAGGGTGCCGTCCAGTTCCTCCACCGCCCTCTTGGCTTTTTCCAGACTTTCGGGGCGTCCCGTCAGCTTCAGCTTATGCCTGTAACACAAAGGCAGCAGTGCTGGTATTAGTCAGTTGTGGTGCATACTGTGTTAATAGACGATTTCCGGAAATAACATGCGAAGATAATTTGACAGTGTTTTCTTACTCCGGGAGAGTGAAGTCCCCTGAATAGAGTGAAGTCGCCGATCTGCGACACTTTGAGATATTCAGGCATGGACCTATTGTAATTTATACTAGACTACCAGCTGGGGGAACCTACTATCCGATCTGCACGTTCCCCGCGAGCAGTGAGTGTTTGATCGGCATTTCTGATGCCTTTTCTACCTTTGTTTACGGGTGCCCGTCATCTTCCCCACCTGCTCACTGTACCCCCAACAAAAGAGTGCCTACTCTGTGCTACACCCGCAGGCACGGACCTATACATACAGGTTCATGCCCGAAGGCTCTTACCGAGTGCAGTCCCCTGGATTTCCGAGGATCGTCCATTACGGCTACAACGCCGCATTGTTATAAGAAGAGCAGTGGTGGTGGCTCGACCGAAATCCCAGAAGACTGGAGGAGAAACGGGAGGAGAGGGGACGGGGCCGAGATTGTCATCACCAGGTTTGTAGGAATGTACATGTACTCAACACACTGTAGCTCACTGTATCCTTAATTAATAGTAGTTTCCCTCATGGGCGAGGGCTGGATGTAAAAAGACCTCGAGTCTTCTCCACTACCCTCGTAAAATAAAGTTTATTCAGTCATTCATTCACCAGGACTTCTTGGTCCATTCAAAAACTTGTGGTTGGAGGAGAAAGGGTGTGTGTGGGGGGGGGGGGGGGGGGGGGGTAAGGGGGGCAGCGGCTACAACCAGGGCTAGGCTGTCGATCACCAGGTTTTCCTGGTCCATTCATCTTTGCCAGGGCTAAAATGTCATCACCGGGGTCATTTCCGTCTGCCGGGTCCATTCAACTTCGTCTTGTTCCAGTCGTCCTCAGACATCTGGTGACAGACAGTTTCAGTCCCTGGTTCATTCGACTTTATTTTGTTCCAGTCCTCCTCGAACATCTAGAGAAGTGTAGCATGGCCAGTGAACACGACCGTCACCAGTGACTGAATAGCTTGGCGGTTCACTGGGCGTTAGCTACGACAAATTGATCATCCGACTGTCTCCGACAGTGGTTACAGCGCCGGACTCGTGATCAAAAGATCGCGGGTTCGAGTCCCAGCATGAGAGGCGGGAGAATTTTCTTCTCCGGGGTCAGCTTTCTGTGCTGACTCTTATTTCGGTACTCCTTCCACCCTCATATTACCGCAGTGGCATCTAAGCGATCCCGGTCATTCTGCCAAAAGTGCAGGTTGCAGGTTACAGCTAAACAGGTTACCTTACGTATCTGGCTTTGCACGAAGTGACGTGACATGGTGTATGGCTGTAGAGTGTACACAGAACGCGCCGGGACGGCAGCAGTTTCATGTAGCATCAGACACGTAACACACAAACAGCGCTGTAAGTCCAACACTTCGGTGGAGACTCAAAAACGCGCTATCGAAATCTACAATCACTCACTGAGAATCATATGGGACAAGAATGCAGTGCGTCGGCTCGAGAGCGGAGAATAGGGATAGATCGACACCAACAACCCCAGTAAACAGGCCGGAGAATAGGGATAGATCGACACCAACAACCCCAGTAAACAGGCCGGAGAATAGGGATAGATCGACACCAACAACCCCAGTAAACAGGCCAGAGAATAGGGATAGATCGACACCAACAACCCCAGTAAACAGGCCGGAGAATAGGGGTAGATCGACAACAACAACCCCAGTAAACAGGCCGGAGAATAGGGATAGATCGACACCAACAACCCCAGTAAACAGGCCGGAGAATAGGGATAGATCGACAACAACAACCCCAGTAAACAGGCCGGAGAATAGGGATAGATCAAAGTGATCAACAACAACAACCCCAGTAAACACGCCGGATCCGACTCGGAAGCGTTTTGCTTACGGCCAATTATGGCCATTACGGCCAGCGTGCAGCTAGAATCGGGCCGGATCCGACTTCCGGCATCCGATTCGGGTCCGTATCTCCAAAGAAGGCCAGGATCACACTGTGCAAAACCGACCCGGGTCCGGTCTGGATGGCCTGGTCAGGTTTTGGCCAAACGCATCTGGTCTAGATGCCAGCCGGTGTTCAGGAATCACTGGGCCAGGTTTCTGCCAGAACGCAACCGTCCCGCTACCAGTTTCCCACTTTCAGACTCGGTTGCGTTCTTCGGCCTGGATCATGCTGCGTAAAACCAGCCGGGATCCGATTCGGTTCTGGCTGACTGTGTCAGGTTTGGGCCAAACGGATCCGGTCCGGAAGCAAGCCAGTGTGTAAGAACCATCCGGCAAGCTTCCGGCCAACATTTCCGATCCGATCCGGATCGTATGCGAATGGGGTCCGGCCTGTTTACTGGGTGTACGACACGAAGTCTGACCCCACCCACCAGCGGTAGTCGACAACGATGGCGTTGAGGCCGGTGTCGTTGCGTAGGGTGTCCAGGTCGTCGCCGAAGTTGAGGAG
The DNA here is from genome assembly GCA_963584105.1 of Alviniconcha strummeri. Taxonomy (NCBI): domain Eukaryota; kingdom Metazoa; phylum Mollusca; class Gastropoda; family Provannidae; genus Alviniconcha; species Alviniconcha strummeri. The sequence goes on from OY757552.1 coordinate 1,097,064, forward strand.
AAGGGCTTTGAGCAGTCCCGGGGGGCGGTCATCTCCCCTTAGCGTCAGCTCCTCCACCGTCCCCGTTAGCACCTTGTCCAGGTAGCCGTCGATCAGCAGGCGTGCTGCACGTGACAACAGGCGCATGCAGCTATTGAAACACGAGCATGTAGCTATTGACAGACAACAGGGGCATTATACAGCTATTGAAAGACAACAGAGGCATGTAGCTATTGAAACACAGCAGAGGCATGTAGCTATTGAAAGACAACAGTGGCATGTAGCTTTTGAAAGACAGCAGGGGCATGTCACTATTAAAAGACAGCAGGGGCATGTAGCTATTGAAAAACAACAGGGGCTTGTAGCTATTGAAAGACGACAGGGGCTTGTAGCTATCGAAAAACAACAGCAGCATGTAGCGACTGAAAGGCAACAGGAGCATCATGTGTATGCTAGAAACACAAGCAAGTTAAACATGGTGCTTAACGTCCACACTGTATGCTACAAACACAGATAAGTAGACTTGGTGCTTAATGTCCACATAAACCATACGTTAAGCGCCATGTTTACTTACTTGTGTTTGTAGCCCCTTATATAACCGTAATGGCTGAATGGGCGTAAAACACCAAGTGTTTGTAGCCTACACCCTTAGAGTCAGTTCTTAACTGGGCGAACACAAGGACTCAGCAGGACAGTCATACCCCCCCTCCCCTTTCCTACGCCAACCCACCAGTGTCTCGAGGGGGGGCAGGTGATAGCTGTGGGGCATGTCCAACACAAATCGGGAGCGGGGATAGCTCAGTGGTTAGAGCGCCGGACTCGTGATCGAAAGATCGCGGGTTCGAGTCCCGGCAGACGCGGCGGGAGAATTTTCTTCTCTAGGGTCAACTTTTTGTGCTGACTCTTATTTCGGTATCCGTTCCACCCCCGTGTTACCACAGTAACACGTAAAAGATCCCGGTCATTCTGCCAGAATGACCGGTGTCGGGTTACAGCTAAACAAGCATGCACCCCACGTATGTGGCTTTGCACGAAATGACGTACGCGACATGGTGTTTGGATGAATGGCGTACACAGAACGCGCCAAGAAGGCAGCAGTTTCACGTGGCACCAGCCATGTAACAACCAAAACAGCGCTGTAAGTACACCACTTGGGTAGTTATTCGAAAGGCGCTGTACAGAAGCTAGTCACTCATTCCAAATCACATGCGACAAGAGCGCAGTGAGTCTGCTGGAGAGCGGTGAACAGCGCTATATAAAAGCTACCAACAACAACAAACCAAAAGACAAACCGCACTCCATGCACTCACCCTCAGTGCAGGCCTTGGAAGATCCGTGAATGGACACGGTCCACTTCCGGTCGTCCACACTGACGTAGGCCGACACCTCCTTCTCCGCCTCCCTCAGCATCTTGCGTCCGGCTGACGTCATCAGGTGGCGCAAAGCAGGGGCGTGGTTGCAGTCGAGGACATCGCCGTTGATGACGTCATTGAGAAAGACCCTGGCCTGCACGATGTCCGACGGGTCGTTGGCTCTGAGGGACAGAACGTAGTTGTCCGCTCCTTGTTCTCTCACCGTCACCTCCACCTCCATCTCTTTCAGCTTCCTCTTGATGACCTTGTCCAGCTCTTTCTTGCAGGCGTTGTAGACACGGCGCTGCACCCTGAGGGCGGCGGAGATGACGGGCTCGACCTCCACGAGGACGCCGTTGAGGTGCAGTCTGTTTCTCAGGGACCGGCAGGCGGCGACGCCCTCTATGGGGTCCGAGAAGCGAGCTTCTCCCGCGAATCGAGTCGACTCCTCTCCTTTCGGGGCGTTCACGCTGACCTCCACCTTGGAGGTCCTCAGCCTCTTCTCGAACTTTAGCTTCAGCTCATTTTCCAGGCGTTTGAGATCGTTCTTGCTGGTTTTGCCGATTTTCTCTCGCACGACTGTGACGTTGTTGATGATTCCCTCAGCATTCTCTCTGCGGACGAGCTCATAAAGCAGCGATCGCTTGATCAGGTCTTCTGTGGCCTCAGCGGGAAGGCCTCTCAGGTACAGGCCGTCCTCAGGCCTCTTGTTGTTGATCTTTATACTGACCGTGCTGTTTCCCACGTCAAAGAAGCCCAGTTGTAGGCATCTGGGCATGTAGGCCGGGGACAGTTCCACGAAGCCTATGCCGCTGCATGGCCGTCTGCACCAGAAGAGTTTGGCTTTGAAGTCTGCGTGATGCTTAACCGGTCGGCGGTGCTCCAGCTGACCCACGTTGTCCTCGTCCTCCTGGGTGATCTCCGCCGCCAGCACGGCCTGCGCTGGTGTTCTGAAGACCACGAAGCCCCAGTTCCTGCCGCCAGGGAACTGGTGCACGTAGCATATCTCACCGAACTCTCGGAACTTCTCTCTGATGCTTTCCTCAGTGGCGTCGTCTGAGGGTCTCGTGATGAAGACCTTCCTGGTCTCGTGCGGCATGAGGATGTCGGTCAGCTGCCCGCCCTGACCCACCACCACTCGCAGGCCGGAGTTTTCCGACCCCACCGTCAGCTCCCTGACCTCCTGCTTCACTTCCTTCGCCGATCGGTCCACCACGTCGCGGATCTCCTTCGTCAGGGTGGCCAGGCTGTCAGCCGAGCCTGTGGAGAACACCCTCAGCTCGCCCAGCTCGCGGATCGCCTCGAGGATGACGACGACGGACGAATCCAGAGAAGCCAGGCGCTCCTCGTACTGACGGAGCTTGGAGTAGCGTGGGCCCACCATGGCGAAGAAGGCGTGAGAGCCAGCCGACTGCGTGAAGACGTTGACCAGCTTCTTCTCGCGGACCTCCTCCAAATCAAAGCCGAACTGTTCCCTGCCCAGCTCCTCCAGCCAGGCGTCGTCCACGGGAGTGATGCCGGTGATGAAGTCGCGCGAGGTCTGCAGCAGCTGGTCGTACACGACCCACTGCGGGTAACTGCCCAGGGATCGCATGGCGGAGGACGGGTGTAAGTGGACCTGCCTGCCGGCTTGTGCGGCGAAGTAGCCGGCCCTCTCGCGACCCAGGTAGTGGCACAGGTTGTCCGCGTTGCACTGAAAGATCAGCTTCCGCAGCTTATCCGGCGTCTCCTGCGCGTCGGAAAACCGCTGAATCACCTCCACGTTGACCTCCTTTCTTAGCAGCTGGACGACGTCCTTGACCGAATCCTTGACCCCTCTGACGGCCTTGGCGTTGACACTGTTGGCCATGCACCATTTGTTCCTCTGCCGCTCGTCCACCGCCTCCCACGCCTTGTACACCTCCAGCGCCGTCAGAATGTCGCCCCCCTTGTGGCTGAACTTCACCTTGGTCTTGTCCAGCTTCTTCTTGTCCTGGTCCGACGAGCCGCGATAGAACAGGCCGCTACCGGCGCTGGCCAGTGACGCCAGAACGATGACGTCGTACAGCAACCCGTCGTCTCGCCCGCGCAACGTCATCAGCCCCAGCTTCGGGTCGAAGGGGAGTCTGGCGATCCACCGCCCCGTCTCGGTGATGACGTCATCGCGAAGCGCCCCGAGCTGACGTAGGGTCCGCAGCGCCGCCTCGATGGCGTCCTGGCCGGGCGACTGCACGAAATCGTACATGTCAGGCGTGACGCCCAGCTCCGCTAGCTTCAGCAGAGCGTGTCCCAGGTGGGTCTTGAGAATCTCGGGCAGGCTGATGGCGTCCATGGCGCGGTAGCTGCGCTGGGAGTACAGCCTGTAGCACGTGCCCGCAGCCGTACGGCCCGCGCGCCCCTTCCGCTGCTCCGCCGAGCTCCGGCTGATGGCAGTGACGGACAGCGTGTTGACGCTCTTCTTGGCGTTGTAGCGCATCTCCTTGGCGACGCCCGTGTCCACCACGTACCGGATGCCGTCGATGGTGATGGAGGTCTCGGCGCAGTTGGTGGCGAAGACGATCTTGCGCTTGCCTCTCTCCAGGGGCTGGAAGACCTTCTGCTGCTCCTCCGCCTGCAGCTGCCCGTGAAGCGGGAGACACGCGAAGTCCGCGCGATCCTTCAGCCTCCTCTGCAGAGCCTCGCAGCACTTCTGGATCTCTGAGGCCGAAGTGAGGAAGACGAGGACGTCCCCAGGGGGCTCCTTGCGATGGATCTCCACCACCTTGTCCACCGCAGCCTCCTCGTACTTCTCGAACTCGTTCTCCTCGCTGGCCGAGTCTTGCCAGATGACGTCCACCGGGAAAGCTCGCCCGCTGACCTTCAGGATGGGGCAGCAACCGAAGTAGGTGACGAACACTTGCGGGTCGATGGTGGCGGAGGTGATGATCACTCTCAGGTCCGGCCTGCGCGCCAGGCACCGCTTGACCATGGACAGCAGGAGGTCGGTGTAGAGATTCCGCTCGTGGGCCTCGTCCACCACCACGCAGGAGAAAGCCTGGAGGTCCGGGTCCGTCAGGCACTCGTTCAGCAGCGCGTGGTCCGTCATGTAGACGATTTTGGTGGAGGGTGAGGTCTTCAGTCGGCTGCCCACCTTGTACCCGACCTCTTTGCCCACGTTGGTGGCCAGTTCTTGGGCCACGTGGTTTGCCAGGGAAACGACGGCCACCTTGCGGGGCTGGGTGCACACGATGGTGCCTTCGTCAGCCATCCCCGCCTCCAGGAGGTACTGCACGACCTGGGTGCTTTTCCCCGACCCTGTCTCGGCCAGCAGGATGGACACGGGGTGTTGCTGCACGAGTCGCACGACGTCCTGACGACGGGCGTACATGGGCAGGGCCTTGTCCAGTCTCGCGCACTCCACCCCGACCCGCTTACGTAGAAGCCCGACATCTCGCTGGTAGTCGTCGTGCTCAAACAAGGGTACCAGCTCCTTCCTGAATCCGGCCACCGCTGAAACGAACTCTGTCTTCTGTTTGTCAAGTTCCTCCAGCTTGTTCTCCAGTGCCTCGATCTCAGCGCGGGTTTCCCGGCGGGTGTTCACGTCTCCCAACTTCTGTTTCGCTTTGTCGATTTTCCTCTCGACTTCATCGACTTTTTCCTTGTGCTTTAACAAAACGTCGTCTGACATGGAACTTATCTCGAACTCCACTTTCTTCTTGAGACTTTCCTTGGCAATGGCTTGCTTCTTCAGTAGAGAGGATTGTCTTTGATCCAGATCTCCTGGTTCTTGTTGACAGTCGGTGATGGTATCCGCATCTCCCAACTTCCGTTTCGCTCTATTCGTTCCCCTCTCGACTTCATCGACGCTTTGGCTGTGTTTGTACACAGCGTCTTCTGGCATGGAATTCATTTCCAATTCCACTGGCCCTTTGAGGCTTTCCTGGGACATGGCTTTCTTCTTCTGCAGCGCCGGTTGACTGTGATCAAAGTCTCCCGCTTCTTGTTGAAAGTCGACGAAGCTGCAGTCGAGGGCAGGGGTGGACCTCTTATCCTTCATCAGCAGGGTCTTCAGCTTCGAGGCCTTGGACTTGCTGTCGCACGTGAGGGAGCAGTAGGTGAACCGGTCGTCCCGAGTGATACCCGCCTCCGTGGGCGTCAGCTCCACCCCCTCTTTGTTCAACCGTGACGTCAGAACCTCGCCCAGAGCCACTATGTCATCAATGACGTCATGAATTCGGATGTACAAGGTCGTCTTCCGTTGCGCAGCGTTTTCGCTGCTGTGACTCGTCGTCTGCCGTGAGGAGTATTTCCTGGTTTGATCAGCCCTGTCTGCAGGAACTCTGCCTGTGCTCTTGGAGTGCTGCTTGGTTTGATCAGCCCTGTCTGCAGGAACTCTGCCTGTGCTCTTGGAGTGCTGCTTGGTTTGATCAACCCTGTCTGCAGGAACTCTGCGCGAGCCATGCTTGGGAGGCTCGGGTGTGAACGGCGAGTTCTTGTTGTACTCGGGGTTTTCCTGCGCACACACACGGTGCTCTGCTGTTGAGACTCCCGCGTGCTTCCTTTCGGCACGATGTGCGTCTTCATCCTCGTGGGCCCTTCCCGACTGTCCTCTCTGAGGACGATAGGTCTCGCCCTGACGACTGGCCCCGTCCCCTGCAGGTGGGACTGACGAAGACGAGGGAGTGTGGTCCGAGCGTGAATCACATTTGGTGACAGAAGTCACGCTCTTGCTGTTCTTCTGATTGCTGTGGCGCTTTGCGTCAGACCCTCGCCGCCTTCCGTAACCGTCCAGCCCTCTTCTGCCTGGCTCCTCGGCTTTGTCGCTTCTTCCGCCTTTCCTTTTCACAGCGTTCTTCTCCTGATCGGAGTGTAGGTTTTTCAGGCTGGAGTTTGGGGGAACTACAGACTGCGTTGGAGAAGAAGCGGGATTTATTCGTGTCGATGAGGATGATGCGGAGGACGAAGCAAGCCAGTCTCTCGCTTTCTGGATGTCATCTAAGTCCTCTTCTGTCTGCGGCCTTGACCTTCGTGTAATGAACCCTTTTCGCGTCCTGTTCATGGTAGCTTTTGTTGTTGTTTGTTTGTAAAGTTTTCGTGTGTTTCGGAACGCTGACCTGACGAAGATGCTCACAATTTACGGTCGAGCCTCTGCAACGAGGAAACAAAAGGTTTGTGTTTATTCGTCGTTAAAAGGAGGACAGAGGCGAAGGCAGAAGTCTGGCTGGTAGAATTCGCAGCAGTGGGCTATCCTACGCAACCAAGCTATAAGCATAGAGAATCAACAACAAAGGGAACCAGTGGTGTTCCACAGACGCTGACGTCACACACATATCAAGAGACACAACAACAGAGATAACAGAGACCTGAATCGCCTGCGGTAACTGTTGCCTGGCATGCGGGTAAATAATATACAAGGTACGTAAAATCCCCCAAAGGTGCATCATCTCTTAAAAGAGTTTTCAACACAACGTTTGATAAGGCTGGGCTCTCAGCAGAGGGGATCCAAATTTCTGCGTCCGCAGTGCCCGCCTGCTGGGCCGTCAGAACACAGAGAGAGAGAGAGAGAGAGAGAGAGAGAGAGAGAGAGAGAGAGAGAGAGAGAGAGAGAGAGAGAGAGAGAGTGAGAGAGAGAGAGAGAGAGACGCACACACACACACACACACACACACACACACACACACACATGAGGTGGGGGGGGGGGGGGAGGGAGGGTGCTGGGGGAGAGAGGGGCTGGGTGTAACAGGCTAATGATGTCTACCGGCGAGCTGCACTAGGCCCACTCCCATGTCAGCTGAGTCCAGGTGGGGATTCCTTCTGCAATAGACCATTCCCACAAGCGAGGCGTGAGTTTGGTACGAGTATCGCCCCTTGCCAGTGGGACGTCTGGCTGCCGTTCAGCAGAGGCGAGTGCACGGTCATTTCACTCGACGATCATTAAGTTTTAGATTTTAAAATATGAGCGAAGAAAAATGGACAGCTGGTCAGGGGCATAAAGGCAGAACTTGTTCTTTGTAATCTGTCATACTTTATTTTCCCCACAATGAGGAGCAGTTTTATTAAACGGGCTTCAAAAGGGAGAAAAAGACCGAAGAGAGAACTCGAAATTGAAAACTTTATTTTACAAGGTTAGGTTCAGTCAAAAAGCTAACAACTAGTCCTTACTAAGCTACTGATGAGTAAATATAAAATTACAGGCATCACTGAGAGAGAGAGAGAGAGAGAGAGAGAGAGAGAGAGAGAGAGAGAGAGAGAGAGAGAGAGAGAGAGAGAGAGAGAGAGAGAGAGAAGAAGAAGAAGAAGAAGAAGAAGAAGATAAGAGTAACTTATATATATAAATATATATAAAATATAATATAAAAGGAAACCAACAAAGAAAATGTAGAAGTAAATGTAATAAAATACTGATGAAAATGGAATATATAAAAATAAAATAGAGAGAGAGAGAGAGAGAGACAGAGACAGAGACAGACAGACAGACAGACAGACAGACAGAGAGAGAGAGAGAGAGAGAGAGAGAGAGAGAGAGAGAGAGAGAGAGAGAGAGAGAGAGAGAGAGAGAGAGAGAGAGAAGTATAAAGACACAGGTCAACAGACATATTCACACTAAACACACAGTAAACAGCTGCTGTACTAAACACACACAGAAACAGGCACAACTCATAATAGTTGTAGCAACAACCAAGTATTACACATAAATGCAGCATGGAAGACCTTGCTGCCCCACCCTAACTAATGATACAATTTGATCAAATCAGTTCACATTCCAAGTATAATTTAATAAGACTACATTTAAAATCATATGTTTATTTGTAAACACACACACACACACACACACACACACACACACACACCACACACACACACACACACACACACACACACACTGTCTGACTCAAGTTATGAGTCTTTTGAATGTGATCCTAAGCTGCTTGACTAGTGATTCTTTCAAAGACAGTGAGCACAGCTACT
>OY757552.1:1107228-1114728 GCA_963584105.1 Alviniconcha strummeri
AGAGAGAGAGAGAGAGAGAGAGAGAGAGAGAGAGAGAGAGAGAGAGAGAGAGAGAGAGACAGACAGACAGACAGACAGAGAGACAGAGAGACAGAGAGAGACAGACAGACAGACAGACAGACAGACAGAAGAAGAAGAAGAAGAAAGAAAAAGAAAAAGAAAAAATAAATAATGTAAAAGAAAAGATTATTTTTTTATATATAAGAAAACCCACAAAGAAAAAATATAGAAGTAAACGTAAATAAAAATACTGATGAAAATGAAATATATTTAAAAAATAAAATAAAAGAGGGTATAAGAAAAGACAAAAGTATAAACACTCAGGTCAACAGGCATATTCACACTAAACACACAGGTAAGCAGCTGCTGTACTCACACTAAACACACACAGAGACAGGTGCAACTCATAACAGTTGTAGCAACAACCAAGTATTACACATAAATGCAGCACTGAAGACCCTGCTGCCCCACCTTAACTAACAATACAATTTGATCAAATCAATTCACATCCCAAGTATATTTGTGTGTGTGTGTGTGTGTGTGTGTGTGTGTGTGTGTGTGTGTGTGTGTGTGTGTGTGTGTGTGTGTGTGTATGTGCGCGTGTGTGTGTTTGTGTGTGTGTGTGTGTGTGTGTGTGTGTGTGTGTGTGTGTGTGTGTGTGTGTTTGTGAATGTGTGCGCGCGCGCGCCTTTTACCTGCTAATTCATGTTTTGGTTTATGCTATACTTAACATTACCCTTTCCTAGGAGTGCTGCGTAAATTGCGATCCTGGTGGGGACAATTATATTATTATGTTGGTTGCCCAGGTCAGACACGTGTTTCGCTACGTGAGTAGCCCATCAGTGACCACCGGCACATAATGGTGAGAGGATAGCAGCCCGATACCAGCGACAGAGAAGCACCATCTAGGTGGTAAACTCTGCTTGCAAGGGAGACTACTCTCGGCTAACACACCTAAGAAGCTCTAAATGAAGGGAGGCGTATTCAGAAGTGGAAAACAAGTTTTGTTATTAATTAGCAGTAAATCTTGAATGTTAAGAAACAATTCTTTTTGGAAATGCGGAATTTAGGAAGTTTGAGAGTACTCCGCAAAGAAAAGTAACTCTACAAGTACGAGTACTCTTCCCTTGACCTAAGGATCTATAAAGGATGCATGAAAGTATTAGATCTGGAAACAATGGCCCCAAAGGTGTTCAGGTTTCAAGGCAGCTCAACACTTCATTTTGAACTTGGTATTAGTATCATACAATGATTGATTTCACTTTCAATTACAAACGTATTACAGTTTATACCATTACGGGTACTATAATATGAAGAATAAATACAATGTGGCATATTCAAAATATTGGAAGATGATGCGTGTCTGATTTAGATCACTGAGGCAGGCAACAAATTAAGGTGGTGAAGTGTTGCTTAATGTCCTCAGATGTCAGTTGACATATTAGGGACAAGTTGTGACCAATGCCGAAGCACGGTTCAATAAATCTTTACGTCCACGGAAACCAGAAGGCTCGTTAGGACGGACAGCCCAGGACGTCCACCTCGACTCTCACACAGCTCCTGAACTATGGAAACAAATTAATTATACATGTAGTATTTTATAGCAATAGTGGTGGGTGTAAAAACAAGTCATTAATTATGTGAGTGCAATGTAAATATATTAGTCCTGATCATGTGCATGCCACACACATAAACACAGATTTACTCCTCGGTGCTCTACCTCTATGAGCTCATCCCTCATAAGTATACAAATGTTGCACAAACTCTGACATTTGAAGGCACAGTTTCTGTCAACATTTTTAACACTGTCCACCGTATAGCCTTTTTATGAATCTGGGTCTTCTTGTTGCTATCACCTTTTTCTCAAAAGTGGTCCCTGTGTGAACGCTGGCCTTTTCAGTTTTGTTGACAGTAGGACATTATGTGAAGCATGGTTCAACCATCACATCACTTTCGGCACAATTGCTTCGCTGCTGGTATTGGCCAGAGACACTACACTACTTGATATCGTGTCTCTTCTGTAGTGCCTCTTGCCCACCGATATCGCCCCGATGAGTAAGTTTCGCGCTGTCATTGTCCTCCGTACAATTTGCGAGAACAAATTGAGTACTATGACTGTGGGTGCAACATTGGTTATTTGGTTAAACGTGTTTAACGCCGAGTTGCTTCCGAAGAGGTAGTGGCGGGGACCGAGATCACAGGAGGTGGGGGAAGAGGGAGACTGTACCCAACGTTACACTGTCACCACCACAATGACTCCTGTATTAAGATGGGAGACTGTACCCAACGTTACACTGTCACCACCACAATGACTCCTGCATTAAGATGGGAGACTGTACCCAACGTTACACTGTCACCACCAGAATGACTCCTGCATTAAGATGGGAGACTATACCTATCGCTACACTGTCACCACCAGAATGACTCCTGCATTAAGATGGGAGACTATACCTATCGCTACACTGTCACCACCAGAATGACTCCTGCATTAAGATGGGAGACTATACCTATCGCTACACTGTCACCACCACAATGACTCCTGCATTAAGATGGGAGACTATACCTATCGTTACACTGTCACCACCAGAATGACTCCTGATGTAAGATAGGCAGCGATGAGAGCCATTTTAATGTTTTATTAATTGTGAGGGCAAAGTCACAAGACAGTGTCCACAGACCACAACTTTTGAGGAGAGAGAAGAGCCGAAGCGGAATCGAACCGTGGTTCTTCCGTTTACCAGCCTAACGCCTTACCAAAAAGCTGGCATAAAATCATCAGATATCCACCATTCTCTAGCACCTAAGTAACCACCGTCTCGAAAAACAGTTATACCGCTTTTATTCATATTAACTTCCAAATTCAATTGCAGTAGCAGCATGCTTTAGACTATTCAACTGAGTCTGTAGTCCTACAATAGTTTCGGACATAAAAATTACTTCATTAGCCAACAGCAATACAGCTCAAAAGCGTCAGCCATAAAGCATGCACCGTGCCTCCCTTTTTCAGCCACAGTAACTCATTTATGAACAGAGAGAAAAGGATAGGGCTGCACACATCTCCCTGTTTCACTCCGGCAGTACCATCCACATATGCTGTACGTTTATTCCCACATCTGACTCGAGCTTTCACGTTACTGTACATACTTTTAATACATCTAAATAACTTTCCTTTGATACCACTCTGTAACAAAACATGGCAATAAAAATTATATTAATAGAGTCAAGCGCCTTTTCGAAATCAGTAAAATCAACGTATAATTTTCGGTTAGCAGCGAACTGCTTCTGAACACATGCCAGTAAAATAAACATGTCACTTGTAGAATATCCTCTTTTGAACCCAGCTTGATACTCCCCAGTAATATTATTTTGTTCGACCCATTTCCGTAGTCTTTTATTAGTAACTGTACTATAAGGTTTACTACTTGTGTCACATAGTGGATACCTCTATAGTTACTAGAGTTATTCACGTCTCCTCTTTTAAACAGTGGTATATATCTATAGACTCCGTCCACCCGTCTTGAAATATTCCCTTGTCAAACAGAGTATTAAAGAATTTTACAAAGAAGTCGTCAACCTGGTTACTGGAATACTTTACAATCTCTCCTATTATTCTGTCAGATCCCGAAGTCTTTCTAACTTTTATCTTCCTGAGTACCAGTAAAACTTCGGCCTATAATATTGGTCGGTTCAAAATAAGATTTTCATCATCATCACCAATATCACAACTGCAGTAATATTGCTTCTAACAATTTTTCTCTTAAACGAAACCTTATTCGCAGCCTCCCAGAATTCACATAAATCCTTCTCAGAGGCTAAAAGCATCTTCATCAAAGTGTCATTGTGTTGTTTCTGCTTATTCTTCAATAAAAAGCGTTACGATTGTCTACCTTAGCGTACGACTGTATTTCCGTAGCTGTTTCCGTATATTTCGTATGTCAATACTGCACTCAAAGTCAAACCAGTCATGAGACTTCCTGTTTTTATTTACAACAACACCTTTTTCATATACTCTGCCATTTCCTTAATAGAGCTAATAAAGACATACAACGCATTGTTTATACCATTAATCGCATGTTCTAACTTTGTTCGTGCTTCATCTGATTCAAATGAGTCCTTAAATGCTTGAGCATTAGATGGGATTCAGACATACGTGTCAGTACACGCATCTGCGTTGTCTTCATTTGAGTTAACTCTCTTTTTCTTTCAAGCTACGTAAGTGCAGTTCAACGGGCATATGATCAGAATTCAATACGCTCGGGGAAAGAAGAAAAAACTAGCTTGCAGACACAACAGAGACCAGGTCATTTGAGAGCAAAAAGTAATCATTCACAGTGCTTCCAGCGTCTGAAATATATGTGTACTGTAGCGACCTAAGTGGTCGCCATGACACATGCCATTGAGAATACACAACTTTAAAGCAGTACACGCATTCAACAAAGACTGTCCAGAATTATTCAGAACACCTGTCAATATTCGTTGGACTGCTTTTGCATAGTGAATGAAAAATCGTATCTGTTGTAATGTGCTGTGAAATATTTGAAGTGCTACTGTTCAGGTTACCTGACAGAATCACAAAAAAGTAATTAACATTAATCATGCTATCAGACAGACAGTCCACCAGCAAACCTGCGCCATTTTCCACGATAATTGTAATGTAACGGGGGGAACCCTCGAGTGGAACAGAATCTCACACATGCAATACGTCCTTTTGTCGGCCCAACACATTTTATCAATAGTAAACATAATACAATTACCACACTCAATGTCAAGTTGCGTACATATGGTACAAAAACATTTTTCACCAAACATTAACATCACTAGGATGCATGCCCTGTCTTTTGAATTTGACGTCTGGTTTGCGAAACATGTCTAACCAACAGATACATCGGACGGAAAGTCTTCAACATGTGTCTCAACAATACAGGTCGAAAATACACACACATGAAACGAACTCTGAGTCTTGTATTTTAGAAAGCAACCCGTTAACATTCCAATGCAGGAAAGAGAACGAATTAACACTGCTCAAAACATTTTCAGTGATTAACATATATCACGTTCGACATTAGGGACGTGAAAATAAACACCCATCGCCACTTTTATCGGGTAGACTAGGATCGGAATCCGCGTCTTGCACGGGCTTCTTATTCTGACCTGCATCGTCCCCACACTGAGCTGATCTCGCACTGGCGTTTTTAGCGCTGCTGACAATACCAGGCAATTCATGTGCTCCACGATGGGCAGTCGACGACATGCACGAACCACAGTTCACATCTCCACTACTCAGTCACACTCGTTCAGGTACCTGCCCGGTGTCAACCCACAATATGTTCCCACAGCATCGCACGCACTGATCGAGCCATGAATCTGCCCAGGTTGCTTTCTATGGCTAGAGAAGCCAACTTCCTATTTAATCTCCATGAGATTGTCATAATCTTCCACCGTGAACCTCTTTCCAACAACGAGTAGGTGATCGAACACCATCGAAACCCGACAACCCTCATTCCTTTTAGCCTTCATGTGTGGGGTCAGTTTCCTCCAAAGATCTTTTACACGAGCGCAAATGTCCTCGCCAATGAAAACGTTGCTGCCCTAAATCTTGCGCTTGGCCTTGACAATTTTGACCTTATCCTAAAAAAAGGCTCGGTGTGACATAACGGGAGTGTGGCTTTGTACTGAGGCGATGCACACGATCGAACCCAATATCACCGGCCAATTTGTCAATTATCAGGTCCCTAAGCGTGTCCTCGGAGACGACACCTGTTTCTTTCTCTTGCCTCGGCAGCCATGAAAGATCAGATAAGAGAGAGAGAGAGAGAGAGAGAGAGAGAGAGAGAGAGAGAGAGAGAGAGAGAGAGAGAGAGAGAGAGAGAGAGAGAGCGCGCGCGCGCGCGCGCGTGTGTGTGTGTGTGTGTGTGTGTGTGTGTGTGTGTGTGTGTGTGTGTGTGTGTGTGTGTGTGTGTGTGTGTGTGTGTGTGTGTGTGTTCTGTCTGCAGAACAAAAGATGTGGCCGCGACCGAGAAGAACATTCCTGTATATACTGATCCTCCTGGCAATTCTAGTAGGTCTACTTCTCTACGTCGTCCCCATTCGCATATCTGCTGACCGACTCAAGGATGTTGACAAAGGGTCGACACAGCACCAGAGAACCATCAGCCCTCAAGAGGCACCTCAAGGGACACTTCAAGGGACGTGGGACAATTCAACTCTGAACGGGACAAAGCAAGGACGGGAAGATACTGCAACGATGAGCCGCGATGTTGACATTGCTTTCGGAAGTCCTAACATTTTGTCTTATTGAAATTAGTATTGAAATTTAGACTTAGTAACCACAGACTACCAATCCACCAAAGACGATCGTTAGGTATTCCAAGGGATGAAAGAATATGTACTGTTTGTGACAGTGGTGAGATAGGAGATTAATTTCACCATTCGCTTAACTGTTCCAATGCAAATGTCAAAAGAAACCGTATTAAGTATGTTGATAAACATTATACACATCATCCCAACGTGCCCAAGTTCTGTAGCATCATGAATATGACTTCAAAATCTAAAGAATCTTAAGCTTGCTAAATTGATTAGTTGTATCTTTATTTTGATTATCCCAATAGAGAAACACAACGAAAAAAGAAATATCTAATTTTGGGCCTTAGCCGTACATATTTATAACAACTTTGATTTGTGGTTGACCATTTATTTTTGTCTCATATATAAAATGTGGTAGTTATTTATTAGTAGTACTCATGTACTTGTTCATAAGGAATGTCGTCAGTGAATGTAACTAGCCCAAAGGCGCAAAAAGCTCAAAAAACCTTGAAACTTTGTCTGTATACGTCACCGACTGGGAGCATAGCGCCTCTTGCATGAAACACGACCAACGTCAACACATTCCGCAGAACGAAAGCGTGAAGCTGATCCTCTACTGGCAAGATAACGAGTACGTTGAAAAGAAACGTCGCTACACTATCTGTGTCGCCAACCACTAGGTCGATCCTGCGAACTGACGTTCGACGTCTCTCAGCACGCCAAGGCAGACGTGGTTATCTTCCATGCCAGCAGGATGAACACAACCAATTGAAGCCACATTTCAAAAGACGTCCCGGGCAGATCTATGTGGCATATTCTTTGGATCCTCCACCCCACCTCTGGTGGAATGATTACGCATCTCCTGCGTGGAGGGGGGTCTTTAACTGGACAATGACTTACCGTACTGACTCCCATATCTTTTCGCCTGTCGGAAGACTGGTCCGACGTCAGACCACAGTCCCCCAAAAATACACAACAGTTGCCTCCAGGAAGACAAAGTCAATCGCTTGGTTCGTAAGTAAATACGACACGATGTAGAAGTATGGAAGCCAAAGAGAGAAGTACGTAAAGGAACTCCGAAAGTACACTGACGTCGACATCTTCGGGGAATGCAGTCCCCATAAATGTCCAAAATCTGACTGGTCACTGCATGGATATTTTGACCTTCAGGTACCGCTTCTCTCTGGCGCGCATACA
>OY757552.1:1119728-1132228 GCA_963584105.1 Alviniconcha strummeri
ACTTGTGGGAGGCGCAGCTTTGTCTCTGGAACCTAGAATGACATAGTAGTTAGTTGAATTACCCTGTGAGGGATGATTAAAGTATACTGACTTGACTTGGCTTGACTTTAGCTTACATTTTGGATCTTGCTGTATGCTGCGGGTCTGCCGCAAGTTCGGGCCGAAGCCTGCATCTCATTACAAGCCAGTTAAGAACGAAGTAAAGTTCGTCGAACTGTCCGAACCATGTTCGGCGAACTAAAAGTTCAGTTAAGAAACAAATCATAGTTCGTCGGACTGTCCGAAGTATGTTCGGCGAACAAACATTCGCCCAGTTAAGAACGGGCTTTTAATGGACTTACTCGCCCATGGACTAATAACTGAATCGGCGTCGCAGTCTCAGGCTCGGCAGAAAACAGTTCAATTCAATTCAAAATACTTTATTGTCCGTTGCAATCATAACAATTAAACGGAATTTATTCTTAACTCACCCCAGCTCTGCCACATTGAAAATTAGTTAAATTAAGTTGAACACATTAAAAACAGAAGCAGGTATAACACCTAAAGAACAGCTTTCTAAAACATATAGTATTTTCAATTTTGTACTCAGTGATTGCTCATTCCTATAGTAACATTTTCAATACCAAAATAAATAAATGGGTTTGGGGAGTATTTGGTATCAGCACATGTATACAATTAAATATCACACATACATTGGTTATATGAAGTGTATTACTCTCTTTATATTTTATTGCCTGACTTTATAGCTTGGTGTATTAATCTTTATCCCACCTAGTCTTTGGCCACAGCCTCAAACTCCAAAGCCGGTGTCTTGCAAAATTGCCAAGCCTTACTTACTTGCCAAACAGCGCTCTTACAACGCACCGCGTTTGCAATACGAGCTGAACTCGGCCAGCGCATAACTTAATTATTACATGACAGCCGGCGCAGAGCAAAAAGTAGCGCCGGGTAATTAAACTCGAAGTTCTGTTTTTGCAGTTTCGGAAGTCTGGTCTTCAGTTTATTTGCTCCATGTTCGTTGAATGAGGCGGCACCAGGGCGGCAAGTCTAAAGGTAAGTTAGTTTGACCCATGTCTCCTACTGTTTTCCTTAACGCATAGGACCTGAAGCAGAAGTTATGACGACCTAATGTGATGCAGCAGAGGCACTGTCCGTCACCATGGTGACTATTTAGAAACACCGAAAACTCGTGGAGGACTACGGAACGCCTCTGGCATCGTTAAAGGAGCACGGTACACTCGATGGAAAAGCCGATTTCGTCTCAAGCCCTAGCATGGATTTGCAGGGTAGCGTGTGTCCCGAAATCACTAGTTTATCGTCGGGTCAAGGCGCTCACTTTAATCGTCACTGCCAAGCCAAGTAGTTTATTGCAGAAACCGCAGTGGGGGTACTTGAAAGAACATCAATCAAAGAACGTCAGCAAACATAAAATATAAGTGCATACAACAAAAAGAAACAAACAGCAACAAAAACAAGATCGTACGCATTTCCAACAACAACAACAAAACAAGAAACCAGAGAAAGATCAGTAACCATAACAAAAGCTGGAGGATAAAATGAAAATAGATGGGTACAGCAAACACACGCACTTACTCACTCACATACGCTGACACACGCTTGCACATCCACCCACCCACCCAAGATTTGGGGGAAAGGAAAGGGAAAGGAGCATTCGGCAGGCATACATTCTATAAAACTAGAGATTACAACATTAATAGAAAATAAAAAGATGGACAAAAAGAAGGTCTTATCGCTCTACGTACACTTGACACCAGAATTCACTCATAATACATTTCTAAAAGTGTGCTAAATTTACCAATAATCGTTTCTTTTTACTGAAAAAAGACTGAAATCTATTAACATTTGCATTTTTACAATAAAATGGTTAAAGATGGTTTCTTTTTCTGGATTCCGCAAAAAAAAAAAAAAAAAAAAAAAAATCGTCACCAATGTCAGCAGATGAACACTTAGTACATAACCTGTCTTCGTAAGGCAGCTTCATTACTCGTCCCCTTTGAATTGGAAGTCTGTGGTTTAGTGTTCTAAAATGTACAAATGTGTATGCTAAATTAAGCGGTAAAATCTGCAAGTAATCTTCAGGTGCAAACACGTTTTCAAACATTCGATAATTGTATTTCTTTTGATTCAATTTCAGAGGACCACTATTGGGTATACTGATCTCGTAAAACTCGTGTAACTTTAGACTTAAACCACTGGTTAGAGTAATTCAAGTCAAACTGATGTGTCCAGATACCACTTAAGCCAATCCCGTTAAGGACCGTCTCAACAGTGGACAAGAATGGCTGTTTATATTTCCACTCCCTGTACATTTCATAAATGAATTTGTACATAATATTTGAAAACTTAAACCTGTGATTTATATTTACCAATTTAAACCAAACATTTAGCATCCTACACTTTGCCTGGACCTCAAGCGGGAACTGTCCAAGTTCACCATAAACCATACAACTTGGGGTAGATTTGCTCAATTTCAAGATGATCTTATAAAAGCGTAGCTGTAGTTTTGATGCAAGGTTTGTCATCATAGGACACCATACCTCACAACCGTACAACAAAATGGGGACTATCAGTCTATCAAACACCTCAATTTGGATATCCAAAGGCAACATCAACTTTCTAAAAAATGTAAGAAGACCAAATGGATGCTTTGTCATACAAAGATTTTTGAGCTACGTTAAATTTGTTATTATAATTAAAACATACCCCTAAATACTGAAACTCAGACTACCTCCAGACTTCGTCCCTTGTACTTAATTGTAGGCATTTTTTGAATCTTTCCTCTTGAAAAGACGACTACTTTGGTTTTATCAACATTAACCCGCAAACTCCACTTATGGCAATAATCAGATAAAGCATCCAAAGCCTGCTGTAATCCTTTTGCAGATTCAGAGCATATAGTAGTATCATCTGCATACAACAGCATCAACATTTTTAACATCAGTGAGTCATCTTCCCTTTTCCAGCCTATTCCCCTGGCC
The DNA here is from genome assembly GCA_963584105.1 of Alviniconcha strummeri. Classification (NCBI taxonomy): domain Eukaryota; kingdom Metazoa; phylum Mollusca; class Gastropoda; family Provannidae; genus Alviniconcha; species Alviniconcha strummeri. Next base: position 1,122,728 of record OY757552.1, read on the forward strand.
TCACGCCCTAAACTAGGTAATCCTTCTGATCTCTCGGCCATTTACTCTTGCAGGTCATTTAGATAGATGGCAAAAAGTACAGGTGACAAATTTTCCCCCTGGCCAACGCCTGAATAACAACAAAAATAGTCTGAACAAACATTTTCTGTTTTCACACAAGATTTTGCCTTTCGGTACATATCCTTTATAACGGTCAGTATACGGCCGTCAACACCAGAGTCCAGTTTTTGCCACAAAAACGCTCTTTCAACACGATCAAATGCTGTTTAATAAACAGGCAATACAGACGCTTTTTCTTTGCCAAAAAGAAGTCAATAATACCATGAACGGTAAACACATGATCCACTGTTGAATGCCCTGCTCGGAATCCAGGTTGTTCAGTACCAATGGTGGTATTGTCATCAAAATACTCTACTAATCTATTGTTTATAACACTTGTAAATAATTTGCCAAAAACAGCTGAGAATAGTTATGCCTCTATAATTGTTCGGATCATCGCAACTACCCTTTTGCTTATATATGGGTTTTATCATGCCGATCGACCATTCATTCAGAAAAGAGAATCAAATTAAATAGTTTCGTATATATCTCTGTCATTTTTCCTGTAGACGCTTTAAGGAACTCATTTGTAATTTGATCGTGACCACAAGCTTTATTTGATTTACGATTTCGCAATGCTTTCAATATTCCCCATTCATCTCTTACATCTCTAGTTGTGTCATTGAACAGACTTTTAAAGTGTTCTAAAAACATCTCGGAAGAAATGCGTTTTGACGCGTCATGGTTTTCAGAATTGGTACCATTAATAATTTCCCAGTAAGTCTTGTCACTGCTTTTCAGTACTCGAATTTTCTTAACTAAGTCTGAATGATATTTCCAAAACTGTTTGTTTACTTCTTTTTTATACTCACGACTGGTTTGTGCTCGAATTTCAGTGGTGTGGGAATTTTTTTAAGCGCATATGTTGATTGTTTGCTCTAAAAAAGCCTTTCTTTTCTTTTCACATTCTGCCGTGAACCAGACACACTGTTTTGTTTTCCTGTTATGCTTGTTTTTCGTCTAGTATTGTCTCTAAACAGACCCGTGCTTAATCTACTATTTTTTCATAACTTCAGTGATTTTTAAAACAATATGATTAATAGTATCCAAAGACGTAACCTTGGCGAAAGAAGTCCTTCATCCAATACTATGTTAATTTAATTTACTGCATCATCTAATGCAAAAATATACTCATTTTCCCTTGTTTTACACCACACTGGCTTTCCTGTTATAAACTGAAAGTTTCTTTCGTCAGCGTCCTCAAGACAATCATCATCATCACTTTCAAAGTGTCCAAATTCTGTCTCCTGTGCTTCAATAAAATTTAAGAAGAAGTTTTAAAACTATCGGACAATGGACATCTGAGTACAATTCGCAAAAAACAAGCACAGCAAAATCGCCTATCAATGGAAACAAATCCGACGACACCAAGGCTTAATCAACAACACTGACATTTTTACATGTACATATCCCAATACTGGCGTCTGATCCAGCACGCCCACTGACAATAGAACATCAACCGTTTTTCTAAAATCCAAGAATCTAAAACCGTAATTATTAGTAGCCATGTCCGGTGATAAAAAATAAAACATTGGCACATAAATCACCACTTATAAAACAGTAGTGTTTTTTCCCTCTGTTATCAATTTTCGGCTCACATACTGTGCTAGTTCTTCCTTGATTAATAACAGTACTCCACCAGACTTCCGTCTAAATTTACCTCTATTCTTATAGAAAGCTACATATCCAGGCACGTCAGCTGGGTCTGTGTCGTGAAGTTTACTTTCAGGTATAGCTATCATATCATGATTGGAGATTAGAGACAAAAAATCTGGGTGTTTCATTTTTGAGAGAATCCCACAGACATTTAGTGCCAGGAATGAAAGCGGCCTAACATTGGTACAAGGCAAAACATTTGGCGAAGACAAAAATTTCATCTCGACATTCATATTTCCCAATATTTTCTTCACTATGTACACAACCAGAATTCTGACCTGCACGGCAACCTTTTGGTATCGTACAATTTCTCCCTGCAGTCTCCATAAAGTCTGCAACAATCAGCTGAGTATCTTTTCTATTAACACTAAGATCATCACACTGGAGCACGTCTACCTCCTCAGTTAGACCCACGTGGCCTGTTCTGTCTGTCAAATGTTTACATCGCTTCAGATTTATAACCACCTCGTCCCAAGTACTTCCAGACGCACACGCCCTCTTTCGCAAATGCATGTTTACATGTTCATCATAAACATCACCAACATTTGAAATAATAAACGAGTCTCCTTCACTTTCACCTTTGTATCTTTCGTTGCTTGACCAGAGCCATTTTTTGCTACCACTTGTTTTGTTACTGCACTACACTCAGTGACTATGCTACCCATTTGAACACTGTTACTATCACCACTTCTGTCAGGTCTCACGCAGGCAGAAGACACACATGCACAGCTACATCCTTCAGGTATCGGGTCGTGTATTCCACCGGTTGCCGTTAAATGCAAACATAAACTTACTTGTTTGTCTGTATCGGGCCCCTTTCCATCCTGACCGTTAAGAAATAAAGTGTCACCAGTGCCACCTTCAGTCACACTGGCTCCGCTTTGCCCACACACAAACACATTCATCATGTCGTTCCTTGCATGCCAAAGCTGAAACCGCTGAAGGGCGAGCAAAAGTGGCAACAACAACAACAATAACAACAACAAAAACAAACAAACAAACAAAACACACACACACACACACACACACACACACACACACACACACACACACACACACACACACACACACAAAACACAAAAAACCCACACGTGAACTCGTCGCAAGTTCCACCACTGTCTCCGGCACGTGCTGAAACGGTTCACTGCACAGTTCACTGCATGGGCCTAACGTGCCACACTGCACCGCTCGACTCACACTGTATAACTTCCCGTCACGGTCAAAAGAACCAGAAGCGTTTTTGATTTTATTTTTTTCCTTTCCCTGGTCGAGTACAGTATCTCAGTATGGTATGGTATCTCAGTATGATATGGTATCTCAGTATGGTCTCTCGGGTATGGCGTCTCAGAAAAAGATATCGACTGGGTCACACCCCCATGGGATTCCTAGATACAAAACAGGTCTGCAAAGCCGAGCTCCTCAAAGTCAGCAGAATCAACATCAAACTTGAAGAGATCACCCGGGGTGTCGATGGCGAAGATCCTCCTCGGGCTTTCTCTTTCCGACAGGCCAGACGGGCGCTTCTTGGTGCAGTGAATTCTGCCATCAATGATCCAGGCATTCTGTACCACAGGCGCCTTCTTCTTGAGATAGTTCAGCATCTTTGCCCTCAGAGTTGTCAGATCATCAAACACGTACACTCCTGCGTACTCCCGTTTGTCTTTCAATACCTTCTTCTTCTGCATGATCTCCTTCCTCTTCTTCCTGGAAACAAAGCGCACCAGGATCGGCCTCCCCTTCCTCGTCCGGTCGCCTGTTCCATGCACAACACAAACATCAGCCGGAGTGACGTCCGGTCGCCTGTCCCATGCACAACACAAACATCAGCCGGAGTGACGTCCGGTCGCCTGTCCCATGCACAACACAAACATCAGCCGGAGTGACGTCCGGTCGCCTGTTCCATGCACAACACAAACATCAGCCGGAGTGACGTCCGGTCGCCTGTTCCATGCACAACACAAACATCAGCCGGAGTGACGTCCGCACCAACAGCTTTGAAAATACACAGTACCTTCTGCTCGGTGTCCCCCCCTCCTTCTCCTTCACTCCAACCACATTGATGGTCTCTCTACGGCTGTGTTGTTCCAGTCTGTCTCCCTACGGCTGTGTTGTTCCAGTCAGTGGTTCTTGTAGCGCATCAGAAGCAGGTTTCTCTGTAGGTTTTGAATCACTGGACTCCGGTCCACACTCACTATGTCAGCCGGCTTTGGCATCTTCTTCAGAAAACTCTTCATCACCTCTCCGACGGCCATAGCAACGGAAGTCACTATGGCAGGTATCATTTGCTGCACAAAGCATTTGTCCTTATCCCCTCCCTCCCCAAGACCACCTGTCTGCAAAAAGGCTTCATTAACACGGGTCAGTATGTTGGTGTGGATCGATCCAATGTCAATGTCAAAATCAGTACCTGGCTCATTCAGTTCGTCGTCAAAGGCTTTAGGTACATACTCCATCCCGACTGACTCGTGTACCATCCTCTCGGTGTCAGAGCCTACCCGGGTTCTCTTGTCAGGTTGCTTGGTAGAGGTTTGCGTCGGGGAAAACACAAGGCCGCGCTTGCCAGTGCGAACACCACTGCGATCTGAACTCATGGTAACTCACCACTGCGCACACGTAAACACGATTCCCGTGCACACGAAAATAACGCCAATGACCACTGACACAGGCACACTGACAATCAAACTGGAAAAATAAGTCCACAAACAACCCAGATTCCTGCACAAAATTCACACTCTAGGATTCCTCAGGATTAGCGCTCTCCAGCAATGTGACTTACACCAATCAAAAGTCTGTAATTACACAGTTAGGATCAATTAACACCAGAGATCATAACAGCCGTGCCAACCAATTGTGAACTCTCGCTCAGACATGTGAGCAATCCAAGTCATGTGAGCAATCCAAGTCATGTGTGTGTGTGTGTGTGTGTGTGTGTGTGTGTGTGTGTGTGTGTGTGTGTGTGTGTGTGTGTGTGTGTGTGTGTGTATGTGTGTGTGTGTGTGAGACACTACCATTTCAGTTTCTGTGACAATTGTCATTGCCTCTGTGTTGGCCCTTGTGTTTGTTGTTTCACCAAAAAACAGTATTTCCCTTTTTTGGGGGGTGTTTTCCTGTCTGCAGACCAAAAGATGAGGCCGCGACGGAGAACACTCCTGTATGTTCTCATCCTCCTGTCAGTTCCAGTATGTCTACTTCTCTACGTCATCCCCAGTGACATACATGCCAACCAACTCGAAGACGTTTACAACGGGTCAACACAGACAGCAATCAGCCGGGACAACGGACCTCAAACGACACAGACAGCAATCAGCTGGGACAACGGACCTCAAATGACACAGACATCAATCAGCTGGGACAACGAACCTCAAATGACACAGACAGCAATCAGCTGGGACAACGGACCTCAAATGACACGCCAACGGACGTGGGACAATTCAACTCCGAACGAGACAAAGCAAGGACGGGAAGCAAGTCCTAACATTTCGTCCCCATACGTTGTCGACTGGGAGCATAGCGCCCCCTGCCTGAAATACAACGAAAGTCAACCCATTCCTGAGAACGAAAGCGTGAAGCTGATCCTCTACTGGCAAGATGAGGAGTATTTTGAAAAAAGCCATCGTCACGCTGATCTGTGTCACCAGCAGGACCGTGGATTCTGCAAGCTGACGTTCGACGTCTCCCAGCACGCCAAGGCAGACGCGGTTGTTTTCCACGCCAGCAGGATCAGCAGAACCAAGCCACCTTTCAGAAAACGTCGCGGGCAGGTCTGGGTGGCACGAGCTTTGGAATCTCCACCCCACTGGTTGAAAGGTTACGCATCTCCTGCGTGGAGGGGGGTCTTTAACTGGACAATGACTTACCGTACTGACTCCGACATTTTTTCACCTGTCGGAAGACTGGTCCGATTTCCGACCACAGTCCCCAAAAAGTATACAGCAGTAGCCTCCAACAAGACAAAGTCAGTCGCTTGGTTCGTGAGTAAATGCGACACGACGTACAAGTATGGAAGCGAAAGAGAGAAGTACGTAAAGGAACTCCAAAAGTACATTGACGTTGACATCTTCGGGGAATGCGGTCCCTATAAATGTCCAAAATCTGACATGAGTCATTGCAATGATATTTTGACGTCCAGGTACCGCTTCTATCTGTCCTTCGAGAACTCGCTGTGTCAGCAGTATGTCACCGAGAAGTTCTTCAGGTCGTTCCGGGAAGGCATAGAGGTGGTTCCTGTCGTCCTCGGAGGTCATGACTACAAGCAGTATCTACCTGAGGGTACATACATCAACGCGGCTGACTTCCGGTCACCGAAAGATTTGGCAAAGTATCTTCTTGCATTGAGCAAAGACGTCCACGCCTATGCTGCAATTTTGGAGAGAAAGAGTCAGTACAGAGTCTGCCACAGTAGAGAATTATCCTGGTGTAGGTTGTGCGAGATGCTTCACATGGAAAACATGGGCAGCAAGGTGTACAAAGATTTGTATCGCTGGTGGGAAGAAAGAACTTGTGTGACTGCCCAGGAATTCTTTGCACGCCATTAATCAAAGGGTAGATGGATTCTCGGTGATTCACATTGCCTACTAGTCAGTGAGGAATTCCGCCAGCTGGTTTGTATCGCCTACATCCAGCTTAGCTGTCTTCTGTCCTGTAGGGAAACATGGGCTTGTTGCAGCAACAGCAAAGGTGTACGTAGTCTTACACAAATCTGGCAAACCTGGAATCTTTCTTGTTTACCAGTCGTTGTGTAGTGGGAATACGATAATGAATGTTGTCGTGTTAGGTGTCCTCTTGTAGAGTTAGTTGTCCCTTTGTAGAGTTAGGTGTGCCTTTGTAGAGTTAGGTGTCCCCATGGTGATCGACTTGAGAAGGAAGACGACACCTACTACATTCCTAGTCATTAAAGGTCAAACTGTGGAGATGGTAGACTCCTTTTGGTTCTTCGGTACTACAACGAACAGAAACGAAATGGGAGGGCACAGTGAACGAGAGTTCACATCGCTGGGCGTTTTTTCCCCCCGCGGCCAATCTTCCTTGATTTTCTTCGTTTTTGGTGGTAAATATCAATATCTGTGCATTGATTTGGATACTATTCGATCGGAGACATTCCCAGGACTAGAAAGGTATATTTTTTTAAGTGTTTTGGATTCGAGAGAGTTGGTTTTTTGCCGTGCGGGTTCATGATGGCAGCCAACAACACAGCCTCCTGTGTTTATACCGTCTAGAAACTTACCCGACAACACAGAGAACGGAATTCAGTACACAGTCCGTGAACTATGTGCTGCAGCTGAAAAGACCAGTGGCTACAACTCGGTCATCGGCGCACAGAAAATTGGAGGGCTGTGGCGCATATACCCAAAGAGCGCTGACAATCGTACAATGCTTTTGTTGAAAGGAATAGTAGTACGAAATCTCACCGTGAACCCGTTTGACAAAAATCCATACATCGTGAAAACACCAGACGGGGAGAAAGAAGTACAAACAACAAAACTCATCATCGGTAACCTCCCGATCAGCTACAGCAATGATGAGATCGAGAGGAAACTGCTACAGCTCGGATGTGAACCGCAGTCAAAGCTGATGATGGAAAGAGACAGGGACGAGAGAGGAGGTCTCACGAGATGGCTGACAGGTAGGCGGTTGGTCTACATCAGGATACCCGACCGCGCTCTCCCGGAAAAGATCAGTATTGGAAGTGCAACAGCAACGCTGTATCATCGAGAGCAGAAAAACAAGCCCGAAAACTCCATCTGCTCCAGATGTCTCACCAAAGGACACCTAGCATCGTCCTGCACCAATGACATCGTCTGCAGGACCTGCAACCAGCCTGTCCACAAGAGCGGTCATCCCTCCTGCCAGGGACCCACCGACAGCAACAGCAGCAGCACCGTGGTGGACAGGCCACAAACGTCAGGAACACCGGCGCCAGCACCGAACTCAGGTGATGTCGAGCCTGACCAGGGGACAACCACAACAGCCACCACGACAACCACCACGACCACCGCGACGCTACCCCCTCCAGCCACTCCACTAAAGCCTGGCAGCCGACGTGGATGAAAGTCAACACAGTCGACTCTCAACTTCCAGGGCAGGTCTCAGTCAGTGCCTCGTGAGAAACGCCCACGCAGCTCCCCCACGCAGCAACCCGACTCAGCCAAGGCAGCGAGAACGGGTGACCTCCCAGCGCAGCCCCGTGACCCCAACAACCAGGAGGCGCCAGCTCAGGACGGGAGAGACCCATCCATAACGTGAGGGGTCGTCTCCCTTGGTGCTAGATACAGACGGTAACGTTTCCTGGCTCGTATCATGGACTATGATTCTGTCTCCAACGATTTCAACTCAGATGCCAGGATATAGTCTATGATGAATAGCCTTAAATTAGCTAGTGTTAATATCCATGGTTTACGAAACTCCACAAAACGTAAGACATTTTTTCGATACCTAAAAAAAGGGGGCGTTTGACATAATCTGCATACAGGAATCATATATTACTGATGTTGATAAAGAGATGTGGGAAAGAGAATGGGGTGGGTCATTGTTTTATACAAGTGTAACTGGACACAGCATGGAACAAGTCATTTTGGTTCGGAAAAACTTTCCGTTTGATGTACAATGTGTTTTCAAAAATGATAGAATCTTAACGGTTCGAGTCGTGCTCAGTAATAATGAAATGTATGTTACCAATGTATACGCCCCAACCATATCCAGCGATAAGAGAACTTTCCTTCATAATTTATATGAGCATATAAATACTTTGAACAGTGTCTATCAGATTGTGTGTGGGGATTTTAACTGTGTGCTTGATAACGAGCTGGAAATTATCAGTGGTGATCAACATAACACAAGAGATGTTAACAAGTTTAATGATTTTGTGTTGAAATCTGAGCTAAATGATGTTTAGACATTGTTCAATGCGGAACAAAAAGAGTATACATGGTCGAGGAAAATCCCTTTTACAGCACGGAGACTGGATTATATATTGTCTACCGACACCATTCTCAATAATATTCACGACTGTTCAATTCATTCAGTGGCTCAGTCAGATCACCGATTAGTTAACATACTTTATAATATGTCGTATATTCAACGTGGCCCCTCATACTGGAAATTTAACGAAAGTTTGCTACATGACCAAACATTTGTCGAACAACTTAATTCGTTTTTCGAAGAATTTAAAAAAGATAACATTGATCTTGATGAACAAATGAAATGGGATTTGTGTAAAATTAAAATAAGAGAATTTTGTATTCAGTACAGTAAACGCAAGAAAAGAAGTCAGCGAAGTAGGTACTTAAAACTCCAGGAGGATCTTGACAAAGCTGATGCGGCCCTTGCCGCTGACCCACAGAATAGCGAGTTACTTAAGCAGAGGGAAAGGGTCAAAATGGAAATGGAAATTTATGCGGTACAAGAGGCCAAGGGAGCACAAACCCGTGCACGAGCTAAATTCATTGAGGAAGGTGAGAAAAACACGAGATATTTTGTTAACCTTGAAAAGGCGCAATCAAACGTGAAAATTATGGACAGGATTAAAAAAGGTGACGGTCAAGTGACGACAAACCAGCAAGAAATAATTAAAGAACAAGTCAGATTTTATAGCGATAGATATAGAAAGACAGTTGATTTCCAGGAGCCGTCAGCTCAGGCTTTTTTAGATGGCACAGATGTTCCACAGTTGTCAGATGAACAGAAAACAAGTATTGAGGGTGCTCTAACCAAGGAAGAGCTCACCCGTGCGTTAAAACGTACGAAGAA
>OY757552.1:1142888-1150260 GCA_963584105.1 Alviniconcha strummeri
CCAGCCAGGCTGTTCACGTCAGTCATTCTCTCTCTCTCTCTCTCTCTCTCCCTCCTTCTCTCTCTCTCTGCGCGTGAAAGATACCTGCAAGACTTACAAAGCAGAGTGTACAAAACTGTTACTTTCGGAAGGACGTTTCGCGTATAAACGGCCACAGGCTTCGCTTCTCAGTAGCAAAGGATCAACGACTCAGCCCCTTTAGTGTAGACACAACTGAAGACGAATGCCGTGTGCTCTTCGCATATATATATAAACGCACACACGCATGTACGCGCGCGCACGCACGCACGCACGCACGACGCACGCACGCACGCACACACACACACACACACACACACACACACACACACACACACACACACACACACGACTACTCTTTATCCAATCCACCCCCCTCCCTCTCTCTCTCTCTCTCTCTTTAAGTCACCCGAGAAACTTTCAAGGTACCATCCATGTACCGCCCTGGCAGCTTTTCTGACCTATCCAAAGTCAGTTCCTGTACGTTAGGAATACCTACAAAAAAGAAGAAGAAGAAAGAAAAAAAAGGGCGTAAAACGTTGTTTGGAAGGCACAAAGAATTCGCACACTCTTTTCTAATTTCATTTTTCCAGATGTCGTGAGATAAAGCTGCAGAAAACGTCAAAAGGTGTCCAGAGATCAAATCCCAGTCTCTCTCTCTCTCTCTCTCTCTCTCTCTCTCTCTCTCTCTCTCTCTCTCTCTCTTTCTCTCTCTCACACACACACACACACACACACACACACACACACACACACACACACACACACACACACACACACACACACACAGAGGCTGTGCTTCTCATTAGCGGAGAACCAACAACTCTGCCCCTTTTGTGTAGATACAATTGAAGACAAATGTCATGTGCTCTTCTGATGCTGATTGTACAGTCAGTTAAGAAGCAAGTTCCGCTTGCCTTTGTACAGAGGCTTACTTAGGAATGAACGCTATTCCAAATTATGCAGTGATTCCGACGATAATAAATTGCTTAACGTGTCACACTTACGTTGAGGGAGAGCCTAACAGAGTAAAGAGCTACAGTCTGTTATGTGTGTGTATGGATCCATGAAATTATCCTTACTCGTTGACATTAACACATGCTGCTGATAATGGTTTCTTCGTTTACTAGCACTGATCACGAACTTGCAACCCCTTTGTAACGGGCCACATGACTATAGTCACAAACTTGACTCTCTCTCTCTCTCCGCCAACCGTAAGACCTTCAAGATAGCGACCATGTACACACACATACACACACGCACAGAGAAACATCCCCCCCCCCCATTCACACCCACGCACGCGCGCGCGAGTGCGCACGCACTGATATACCCCCGCAAAATGACAATAACAATATACTTTATTCATCCCAGCGGGAAATTAAAGCTGTCGTTCGATCTTATACATCAACTCACAATGAAGAACTGAATTCCACATAATTTATTGAGATATGTGCAGTTCAGTTTTGTTGTTGTGCGTTAATGTATAAGACTGAACAACAGCTTTAATTTCACGCTGGGATAAATAAAGTATATTGTTATTGTTACCATCCGTGCACCACTATAGTACATTTTCTATCCTCTGAGAAGGCCTGTTCCTGTACCTTTGGAATACCCACAAACAAGGCCTTTAAAATGTGTTTGAAGATACAAAAAATTCGCACTCTTTTCTGAATAGTTTCTTTGATCCTGATGTCGTCAAACAGAGGTGTAGAAAATGTTTTAAAATGTTGTCCATGGATCATATCCCCAAGCGACCGAGAGTACAGGCCTCTCTTGCAGCCGGTTCAAGGAGGTACACCCACACACTCATACACAACCACGCACGCACGCACGCACGCACGCACGCACGCACGCACGCACGCACACACACACACACACACACACACACACACACACACACACACACACACACACACACACACACACACACACACAGCTTATTAGGGACAGGGAAGCCCAGGACGGCCACCTCGACTTTCACTCAGCTCCTTAGCTCTGACCTAACCGCTCAGAATTCCTAGCGTCGTGACTAATGTAATTGCCCCACAGAATCAGTTGTTTACATCTATGATCTCCCCCCCCCCCCTCTCTCTCTCTCTTCGTAAACATGATGCTTAACGTCAACAGAAACCCTAAGGCCTATAGTAAGAACGGGGAGAAGGGGAGGGGGTGTTATGTGGTGGGGAAAGAGTATATATATACTCTTCCCCCACCATATATATATATCGCTACACTGTCACCACCAGAATGACTCCTGCATTAGATGGGCAGCGATGAGAGCCATTTTAATGTTTCATTGTGAGGACAAAGTTACAAGACAGTGTCCACAAACCACAGCCGTTTTTGAAGAAAAAGGAGAGCCGAAGCGAAATCGAGCCGCGGCCTTCTGCTACGCCGTAAGCCCGTTCTTAACTGGGCGAATGTTTGTTCGCCCGAACATACTTCGGACACTTCGACGAACTATGATTCGTTTCTTAATTGAACATTTAGTTCGCCGAATATGGTTCGGACAGTCCAGACTTTACTTCATTCTCAACTGGCTGTAATGAGATGCAAGCTTCGGCCCGAAATTGCGGCAGACGCGCAGCAGACAGCATGATGGAAATGTAGGCTAAAGTCAAGTCAAGTCAAGTCAGTACACTTTAATCATCCCTCACAGGGTAATTCAACTAACTACTATCTCATTCTGGGTTCTCCGAGACAAGGCTGCGCCTTCCACAAGTCAACACATAAACAAATTCCCTTCGAAGCGAGTGAAGAACCTAGCGACACGTCATCCATTTTTATTTTTGTTTTTTTCTCCATTTACAGGAGAGCTCTGCTCTCAGCCAATCAGAGGCAATGATCGTCCAATAGGGCGAATGTTCCCAGAACATGTTGAGCGAAGGTTTTTGGACCCCGAATATAGCTTAGACGAATACTTCCAACTAGGTTCGCGAAGAAAAGTTGGCCCAATTAAGAACCAACTAGCTTCGCCGAATACTTCCAACTAGGTTCGCGAAGAAACATTCGCCCAGTTAAGAACAGGCTTTACCGCTAGGTCAAACCGTCTCTCTCTCTCTCTCTCTGGTTCCCTCTCCCCGAAACTAGTAAAAGCAGGGTAACGGGTCTGAGCCCCCTTTGCCAGTGGCGTAACCACGCGCCTGTCAAAACGCCAGTAAGTGCGTGATAAGGGCAGTTCATAAAACTGGGTCTTGGGTGCCGCTCTTGCATGCTACTTGTAAACAACTTGTAACCTCTGAAGCTGTCGGTGTGCTCTCGGCGCACAAAGAGTTTTGGGGCCAGTGATAGGTCAAGTGCATCACTGTCAAGTGGATCACTGAACTCGGCCGGCAGCTGCGCGAGCTAGTTAGGAACGTACACGTGGTGAGTTGGCTAGGGTTAGGGAGATGGGGAGGGGGGGGGGGGGCACTGGCTGTTTTTTTGTTTGTTTGTTGTTGCACAGCATTGGTTTCATGCTATTCATAGGCAAAGTCCGAGCCGAACCTTGGGCCAGGACACCCGAGACTTAGCCTAGCGATTTGCGCGGGCTATACTGCCTGTTTTTATTGTCAACAGGTTAGCGCTTTCACGACTAGTGACCTCTTGGATGTTGCAGAAGTAAAACATAACGAATCATATCCAGAATCTGGGCCTGCCATGCATGCTTACCAATCATTAAACATGGGAAGTACGTCGCAAGGAAATCAACAAAGCTTGTCAGTACGCATGCCCTGATGGGACAGCCCCGTCTAAAATTAGCACGTAGTGAAATGGGAGCTGACGTTTTAAATTTGCTCTCAGCGCAGTCAGCCACTTTTGTCTCGGCAACTGTCAGGTGGATACGTTAGTGTAGGTAGTCGAAGTCGCTTCGCCAGGCCACACCGGCTCTCAACCAAAGAGCGGGCAAGGGTCTAATTACGATGACGTGACGTTACCTTGCGTGAACAGCCCATCTGTCACAGCAAAGTCCACTTCATGGGAAAGTGTCAAGTGGGCTGGCAGCCAACTAAGGGCCTGTGGAACTCTTTAAAGTGATGACGAGGGTCCCCTCAGCTTTTCAGGACGCGATTGGTGCTGGAGCCTTAACGGGACAGGGTATCAACATGTGTGTACGTGTGTGTGTGTGTGTGTGTGTGTGTGTGTGTGTGTGTGTGTGTGTGTGTGTGTGTGTGTGTGTGTGTGTGTGTGTGTGTGTACACCTTAAGTGGAGAAATGATGTCGAATACCAGTGACTGGAGTTTAAATCCTCTCCTCATTTTCCCTGCTGTAGGGTACTGCTGACGCAGACACCGATGCTAGGAGCCCAGCCCCAGAAGAGAGAGAAACGTTCTAACAAAAACAAAAACAAACAAACAAACAAATCAAGAAATGTGTGTAAGAAATGTGTGTAACTTTAGTTCTAAGTCCAGTGTGCAATGCAAGTAGCAAGGCTGACAGTGGAGTAGCCTCCTACTTAAAAATATAAATATTGACGGAGTTTTTGTTGTCGGCAGAAGGACCAAAGCTGGTTGAGGTCACAAATGACAATTTGCAAAAGAAGTTAGACCATACTGTCTACGTGACCATTGAGAGTACCTGGGGAAAATAATAATGACGAAAACTTGTTAGGCGCATAGTATGCCATAAACACCAGTACGCACTATACAATCAAACAGTTTGACCCCCCTCCCCCCCAAACAAAAAACAAAACAACAACAACAACAACAACAACAACAACAACAACAACAACAACAACAACAGTCAAGGTCTGTCCACGTTTACCTTCAACCCCATTAAACCATAGCAGTCTTACATCAAACGTGTTATATCTACAGGGCATCCACAACATATGCTCAAAGCGCAAGATTATTCAATACCTACGTAATCATGTTTGACACAGCTGACACCTATGGCCTTGTAATCTACCCAAAACACAGAATAAATTCATTTTAATCATTATCTGAAGCGGGGATAATAAAACACAACGCAACATAGCGCGAGTGCATTCACGTACATCGACACACATCGAGGGAAGAGGAAAGATGCATTACAATGTTGCTGGAAAAGAGTGACAAACCGTGCACGGAATGAATTTTTCGGTACGTTTTATAACGCGGCGACAAAACATGCCGGTGTGACAAAACGTGCAGGCAGAACTTCGCAATATGACACGGGGTGACAAAACACCGGAAAAAGGCCCATCTTTAACATTATTGTATTGATCGCTTTTATATAGCCTACTCCGCTCTCGAGCAGACTCACTGCGCTCGCATGTGATTCTACATGAGTGAATAGCTTTTTTTTAGCGCGTTTTTGAATATCCACCGAAGTGGTGTACTTACAGCGCTGGCATGGCTGGTGTCACAAGAATCTGCTGCCAGAGAGAGTCAATCTCGGCGCGTTCTGTGTACACCATACAACCATGCACCATGTCACTTCATGCAAAGCCACATACGTAAAGTGTATGCGTGTTTAGCTGTAACCTGCCACCTGCGCTTTTGGCAGAATGACCGGGGTCTTTTACGTGCTACTGCGGTAACAAGGGGGTGGAACGGATACCGAAATAAGAGTCAGCACAGAAAGTTGACCCTGGAGAAGAAAATTCTCCCGCCGCTCCAGCAGGGATTCGAACCCGCGACCTTTCGATCACGAGTCCGGCGCTCTAACCACAGAGCTATCCCCGCGCATTCCTGGTGCCAGTTCGGCTCGGTGGTGCACGAGAGGCATACCGAAACTGTTCTCGCATTCGTGGCCGTAGTAATCGGTAAACTTCATTTTTTTTCCCCCCAATACATACTTTTAGGTTTCGCAAACTGTAAAGTATGGTAGCTTGTGAAAAGAGGATTGTCATAGTTGGCTTTTGACACCCAGTCAGCCATGACGGTTATATTAGGGCAATTTGTTTCGTTGACTTATTTCAATTTTCCATCACGGACTGCAAAAAGCGACATAAAAATGAAAATTGTGGGCAATGATGTCTAAGATGGAAATCAGTTTTATAATATTGTAACATATCATGAACGCGCAGAATCATAAACAGTAACAAGGAACACAAACATGTAATATAAACAGTAAAAAGCAATAAAGGTACATGCTGTGATCAGCAAAATGTAGTTTGATCAGTGAAGTGTGATATAAACGGCGAAAAGTAACATGAACAATAGGCATAGCCGCTCTAAGACGTGAACTGCTTCATGTACAGCGATCCAGCATTTTCATTGTCTTTATGATTTTGTCCACTTTGGTGTCGGATGAATACAGACAAACAAAGAAAATCCTTATCTATCGTTAAAAGACCCTCCTCTGGCTTCAGAGAATGTGGACGACTATTTTTAACATCTTTCTTACACCGATAATAAATGCCCATATTTTGTATGGTGGCACATGCCATTTTACATCTGACCACTTAATTCTTCACATTGCATCTCTTTCTTGGCGGCTCCCCTCCTTCCTACCCAACTCTTGTTGCTGGTGGTGGTGGTGGTGATGTTAGACTTATTAAACGCCGAGGTACTGGAGGGAACCGAACTCAAAGAAGTGGGGGGGAAGGGAAACTATACTAACGCAACACAGTCACCATCAGAATGATTCCGCATTAACAGCGGTGTAAGCCATCTTCCATTAATTGTGAGGGGCAAAGTCACAAGGCAAAATTTTATTGACTAACACCGACAACCTCATCATTTTCCCTTTCACCTTGCATTTATAATCTACACTGTTTATTTGAATGTTAACAGTTCAGTTCAATGTTGCTTTACAGCCACATAAACCACAGGGCTTAATAGGGTCGGGGAGCCCAGGACGGCCACCTCGACTTTCACACAACTCCTGAGCTTTGAAGAGGTGTTACAAGTAAACATGGTGCTTAACGTCCACAGAAACCACAAGGCTTATTAGGAACGGGGAAGGGGTGTTAAAGTAAACATCGTGCCTAGCGTTCACAGAAACCACAAGGCTTATTAGGGACTGAAGGGTGTTAACAAAACATTCTCATTTTATATCTCTCGTTTCAGTATGCTGTATTGCTTCTAAGCATTCAAGTTCAGCAAAGCGCCACCGCTTCGCAAGAGAAGAGACGAGAGAAAGCCCTGGCGGCTAGATTAAAGGCTACGCAAAACGGGATTAGGTGGATAGGGGTCAGTTATCAAAGCGGCAGACCCTCACCCCTGCAAAACCTCTTGTCATCAAGGTAACAAGTGGATTCCAATAAGGACAGCAGTCTCTGATGTACCGCATGTCAGGCAAATGCACGAGCCGTGGGAAGAGAGAAAAAAAGCCAATGTTCTCGCAGCTTTCCCTAGCTGAACACTCGGGGGTCACCCGGTATATCTGTGCAACTGTACATTGACAAATTATATTGTCCTTATTATGCTTTTTAGCACCTGAGGACATT
>OY757552.1:1152960-1167960 GCA_963584105.1 Alviniconcha strummeri
CCAAAAACTGACATGGGTCACTGCATGCAAATGTTGACCACCAGGTACCGCTTCTATCTGGGCTTCGAGAACTCGCTGTGTCATCAGTACGTCACCGAGAAATTCTTCAGGGCGTTCCGGGATCGCACAGAGGTGGTTCCTGTCGTCCTCGGAGGTCATGACTACAAGCGGTATCTACCTGAGGGTACATACATCAACGCGGCTGACTTTCGGTCACCCAAAGATCTGGCGAAGCATCTTCATGCACTGAGCAAAGACGTCCACGCCTACGCTGAAATTTTGGAGAAAAAGAGTCAGTACAGAGTCTGCCACAATAGAGAATTCTCCTGGTGTAGGCTGTGCGAGATGCTTCACAAGAAAAACATGGGCAGCAAGGTGTACAAAGATTTGTATCGCTGGTGGGAAGAAGGAACTTGTATGACTGCCCGGGAATTCTATGCACGTCATAAAGTAAAGGTTTGATGGATTTCTCAGTGGGTCACATCGCCTATTAGTCAGTGAGGAATTCCGCCAGCTGGTTTGTATCGCCTACATCCAGCTTAGCTGTCTTCTGTCCTGTAGGGAAACATGGGCTTGTTGCAGCAACAGCAAAGGTGTACATAGTCTTACACAAATCTGGCAAACCTGGAATCTTTCTTGTTGACAGTCGTTGTGTAGTGGGAACACGATAATGAATGTTGTCGTGTTAGGTGTCCCCTTGTAGAGTTAGGTGTGCCTTTGTAGAGTTACGTGTCCCCATGGTGATCGACTTAAGAAGGAAGAAGACACATACTATACACTCCTAGTCATTAAAGGTCAAACTGGAGATGGTAGAATCCTTTCGGTTCTTAGGCACTACAATAAACAGAATCGAAATGGGAGGGCAATATGACATCAATCGCCAAGAAAGCCCAACAACGCATGTTCTTCCTCCGCCAACTGAGGAAGTTTGGAGTCAACAGGAAGATCCTCATACAGTTCTATCGGGCAGTTACTGAGAGTGTGCTGACATTCTGAATCAATATCTGGTGTGACAGTGTCAGTGTTCATGACCAAAAACTACTTGTCAGGGTTGCATCAAAACTCACGGGTTGTGAACTGCCGTCACTGGAGTCCATCTACACCACACGGATCCAGCGCAAAGTAAGATGCACCACCGCCGATGAACAGCATCCTGCTCATTACCTTCTCCGGTGTCTGCCATC
This sequence comes from Alviniconcha strummeri, assembly GCA_963584105.1. Classification (NCBI taxonomy): domain Eukaryota; kingdom Metazoa; phylum Mollusca; class Gastropoda; family Provannidae; genus Alviniconcha; species Alviniconcha strummeri. The sequence goes on from OY757552.1 coordinate 1,154,145, forward strand.
TGGGAGGCACTTCAGGACTATCAAAACGAGAACTTCTCGCTTTCGAAACAGTTTCTACCCCAAAGCAGTCCAGATTGTGTCACCAGTGCCCTGAACCACCATACAGTGATATTCTGACCGACCCATTGCAAGCCTGACGATCCTGATCATTCCGTTTGTTGTTGTTTTGCTGTCCGTGCAAGCAAATCTTTTGCACTGGTAACTTGACCAGTACTGCTTTTTGTTTACTTTTGTCTAGTCCTATTTTATTATTTCTAGTTCTAACTTTATTGTTGCATTTCTATAAAATATTTAATATTTAATAACACTAGTAGTGGTAGTGTTGCAGTGGTAAAAGGTTTAGCAATAATAGCATGGCTGCTTTTCCTGCTGCGTAAATTTTAAGTAGCTTATTATTTTTACTCATCTTATAATAAAATGTATCATATTGTATATGACCTACTAAGTGCCAACGGGCTGATGAAAGGGACGTGACTCACTGACCAGTGTGTGTGTATTTGTGGGTCGGGAAGTCGGGAGGGGGTGGTGGGGGTAGAGTTCAGGAGCTGTGTGAAAGTCGAGGTGGCCGTCCTGGGCTCCCCGTCCCTAATAAGCCTACGGTTTCTGTGGACGTAAAGCAACACTGAACGAACGAACGGGGGGAGGGGGGGGGAGAAACGGTGGGGGGGGGGGGGGGGTAGAAATAGTAATAAAATGCATTATCAGGCATTATGTTTGTAGAGCTGTGTACCTTTGGATGATGTCTTATAACCATGTGTGTCTACGTATGTCTAGGGCATGTCAGTGGACATGCCTGCATGTATTGGATGTATCATATATGTTGACAAGCAGTCCTGTATGTGTATAGTAAAGACAAATACAGTGCAATGTGCGTGTGCGTGTGTGTGTGTGTGTGTGTGTGTGTGTGTGTGTGTGTGTGTGTGTGTGTGTTTTGTGTCTGTGCGTGTGAGTGTGTGTGTGTGCGTGTGTGTGCGTGTGTGCGTGTGTGTACGTGCGTGCGTGCGTGCGTGCGTGCGTGTGTGTGTGTGTCTGTGTGGATGGGAGGAGGGTGGCAAACATCGGTAATATATCTATATATAGTATAAACATATACTATTACTAGTGCAGTATCGCTCTGATATAACCGTAAGTCTTCCAGCGTCTGCCCCACGTTGCTGGAGCTGTTTTACAGGTCCACAGTGGAGTCTGTGGTGACATTCAACAGCCTCTGTCACTTCGGCTGCCGCAAAGAACGGGACGAGGTAAGGCTGTCAAAGATTACAAAGACTGCTAGCAGGCTGATTGGCACACCTGTCCCACACCTCCAGGCCCACTTCGAGGCGAAAGCAATAAAGCTCCCGGAGGCCATCCATCGTGACCTAACTCACCCGCTGTGTACAGAGCTGCAGGCCCACACTTCGCTAAGATTTGGAAGACTGATGAGCTTTCGGGCCAAGACAAGCCGGTTCCACTCGTCTTTTATTCCAGCTTCTGTCCGCCTTTGCAACGCTTGAAGTGATCTTGTGAACTGGGACAGACCTTCTGCTGATAGGATTCATGTAGCTTACTGGTTTACTGTGTTAGTGTACCTGACTTTTCATGTGATGGTATTTGAAACTGACGTTTATGTTGCTTTTGTTGTAATACATAGGTGTTTCTTTCTTCTTCTTCTTTTTTTTTTTTTTTGGGGGGGGGATATAATTTCTTTTTATTTGCTTAAAATGGTTAGTGTATGACTATGACTCTATGAGGCTGTCTTATCTGCATTTTGCATTATATAGGTCTGTGATTGTATTTATCACCTTTTACTCTTCATCAGTTCATTTGACAGCAGTTTGAAACTGATGTTTATTTTGCTCATGATGTGATGTGATATACTATGTTGGTGGGGTGTAATTATTATGGGTTAATTATTATTCTCTCTCTCTCTCTCTCTCTCTCTCTCTCTCTCTCTCTCTCTCTCTCTCTCTCTCTCTCTCTCTCTGGGGGGGGGGGGAGGGGGGATGATTGGCACTTTTTGTGATATACTTTGCGGGGAGAGATAAATTTATTTACTTGAATGGCTTTTCTTTTTGTCTGTCTTATTTGGCAAGATACTCGGGTTTGTAGCTGATCACTTTTTGAGTGTTTTTATGTAATCGGTAGTGTTAGAAATCTATGTTTTGTTTGTTGTGATAGTGCTAGTATGCACTATTTAAAATACGTGCGTCCTTCTTAGAGCTCCGACGAATCGCGTAACCCGACCGTACCTGTCCCAACGCGCTGCAGCAGGACTTGTTGCGGCAGTGGTCATATCCCGCCTTGATTATTGCAACTCCGTTTTCACAGGTCTACCAGCAGACCGGATCGCTCGGTTACAGAGGGTGCAGAATAATGCAGAACGACTCGTGATGAAAAAAAGAAGACGAGATCACGGAACACCACTTCTCAGGGAACTTCACCGGCTACCCGTAAAATTATGCTGCCAGTACAAGATCGTGACTCTTGATTACCGCCATTTTGAAGGGTCTTTACCGCCTTATCTTTCTTCATTTCTCTGCACTTATGAACCGTCTCGCTCTCTCCGGTCTTCTAATGAAAAGCTGCTCAAAATTCCAAAGCGAAAACTCAAATCATTCGGACAACGTTTTTCAATTTCATGGCACCATCTCTCTGGAACTCACTGCCGGCCAACCCCGCCCTCTCATAGTCCAGTTCTACAGATGGAAGGATGGCGATACTGAACGACAGGAACCTGCGAGACAAACTCAGACGTGCCGGCATCAAGGTGACCTCCGACCTGACCTCCCGTCAGAGAGACACACTCGACCTTTACCGGAGCCAGGGGAAGATAGCCTATACTAGCGCTACTATCGAAACGGAAGACTGCACTTCGGTGACAGACTGGACTCCTTCCCACGGAGTCGCCACCACGAGTCCTACAGCCAGGCTTTGCGCAGTGACGGCCAGTACCTCCAGAGCGACGAATGGCCTCAGCTCCCACGGCACAGACAAGAAGAACCCTGGAGCCAGCAGCGGGCACGCGACCGCTCACCCCGGAGAGATGCCTACCACAGAAGAAACGCCCCACCGAGAAGGGACGGTGACATGGCCAGTGAAAGCAATCAGTATTGTGCGGCTGGCAACGATGTCCCGCGAAGCAGAGCGCCAGGCCAGACCAGACAGGCGGGAAATGGACCACGTGACCAAAGTGGCAACCAGTCCAGCCAGCAGTACTACGTCAGCAAGCACGCTTCTGACCTGAGGGACACCGGAGAGGAGAAGGGAGACACTGTTAGCCACGTCACCAGCGAAAGAGGAGCACAGCCACGAGAGCAGAGGACAAAACAGTAGGTGTGACACTGACAGACACGGCAACAGTGACATCGACAGACACGGCAACAGTGACATCGACAGACACGGCAACAGTGACATCGACAGACACGGCAACAGCGCGCGTGGCAGCCATCAGGACAGGACATCTGGCGAAGCTGAAGGCGCAAGACCGAGACCTTTTGTTCTCGGCACTCCCCCCTCTCCCCCCTCCCCCCGCCCCCTTGAAGACGTCATCGGATTTGGAGCCACACCCACAGCGGCTGAAGGAAGGAAGGAGACAAGAGACCTCATACAAGACACACCGCAAGAAGACCGACAAACAGGCCACATGGACACACAGAACAGCAGCGATGAAGATGACAACAACCAAAGCATTGTCAACGATGCTGAAGACAATGTCTCCAACGTGGACTGCACCAGAGGTCATAACGAAGACAAAGAACAAGAGGAATTAGGCCTCACACTGAGCCTAGCCAAGAACCAGGAAGACCTTGCAGCAGCCAAGAAACATACACAACACGGACAAACAGCGAAGATACCGCAGCAACATAGCGAAACTAGGCCAGCAGTGAAAAAGAACTGGAAGCTACCGAGAGGTTGATCAGGCCACCAACCCGGAGCAGAAAGTGACAGCGAAACCAACGGATCGCACGGGCAGTCCCAAGAGGCAGATGTAGAGGCAACAACTGGTCCAATCGAACAGGAACTGGTCAGCCAACCGGCAAGCACAGCACGGACACTACGATCAGGCTGGGATACGCAGAAAGGGCGTTCACGGAGTCAGAGCAGCGCCGTGGAATCTTTCCGGAGAATGAAGTCCAGCGACCGAACCAAGGCCAACCAGGCAAGAAAAGGGGGCCGACAGGACAGGACAGGACAGGACAGGTCTGCAAGTGCAGTGCCTCCAACAGACAGGACATCGGCCGAGCCCCAGGTAAAAATCAAAACTTTAATCAACGAGATACGTGGACTAAACTGCAGTCAAATCCGCGGAATAAGCGTGTCCCCGCGTTCTGTTCTGGTGAAGTGGAAAAGGTGTGAAATTTCTAAATTATAATATGAATGGCTTGCTACAAAAGATAGACAAAGCTCACCTTACTCAGTACATAACTTATCATGATTTTGTGTGTCTAACCGAATCCTTCGTTGCAACTTCATTTGAATCAGACATGTTTAACGACTACTGTATTTACACTGCCATAGCGAAAAAACTATCCCACCAAGGCCGTTATTCGGGTGTTGTTGTTGTCATGGTCCGAAAGCAATACTCACCGTATGTGAAACAGATTTCCACTGATCTTGAAAATATGATCGTACTAAAAATAGACAACGAACTTCTTCAAAAGCCAAAAGATGTGATGCTTCTGTGTTCTTAAGTTCCTTCGTATGATTCCGCTTACTGGAAACACTGTCAGTACGGATTAGGTATGAATGTTTTGGAGCAGTGCATTTTGGACCTGCATGACCGTTTGATGATTTCCATATACTGTTATGCGGTGATTTAAATGCGCGAACAGCCTCTGAAAACTACACGGGTATAGCTGAAGACTTTCAAGATATAATGTTGCAAGCAAACAGCATATTCCCAAGAAAATCCCAAGATCTCACTGTAAACACTTTTGGTCAACAGCTTCTCTATTTTTTTAATATATATATATGATTGCATTATTTCAAAATCAAATTCGAAATACTTTATTGCCCGTTGCAATCATAACAATTAAACGGACATTTTTCTTCGCTCACACCAGCTCTGCCACGTTAACAATTTAGTTAAATTAAGTTGAACTCATTAAAAACAGAAGCAGGTATAACAAATAAAGAACAGCTGTCTAAAACATATATAATAATATTCTCAATTTTGTACTCAGTGACTACTCATTCCTACAGTAAAATTTTCAACACCAAAATAAATAAATTTGTTTGGGGGACATTTGATATCAGCACCTGTATACAATTAAATATCACACATACATTGGTTATGAACATCAGTGGCAAAAGGGCCCAGCATATATATATACGTTATCACAGTTCACATGTAATGTACCTGTATGTATTCAATTAGCAATAGCTTACAAGATAAAAAGCATCAATCTATAGTTCCATTCTCAAGTATTCATCCACACATTACCCCCCCCCCCCCCACACACACACACACACACACACACACAATCATGCTTGCAAGTTGCACATCCACACACCACACATACTCCCCACTACAAGGACACATTAACCCCCCCAACCCCCCCACCCCCACATACACACACAGACACATTAACACATCATCTTAACAATACTGACACACTTCCAGTTAAGGTAGCAGCACCTACACTAATTATAAACAACAGCGCGGTATATACAGGAACACATTCAAGCACAAACAACTTATAAAATATAACACATCATTAAATCTTTCCATTCTCAAAAATTCATTTGTACATCCCCCCACCCCCCACCCCACTCGCACAAACACATTCACCCCAACCGCTTTTGAACACATCTAAACACCTCTTAATTATGCATAAAATTTAAATACTAAATCACTGACACTAAAAACATTTTCAAACACACACACACACACACACACACACACACACACACACACACACACACACACACACACATTCAACAGCAGCTTAAAATAAATACCTCATTTCATTTTACACATTCTCAATAGATATTGTGCATCACTCCACCCCACCACCACCTTTTTCTTCTTCTTCTTTTTTTTTTTCCTTTCTTTTTTCCCTGCCCCCCCCCCCCCCCCCCCCCCCAACATGGCCACCTACCCACTCACAACCCAAAAACAATACAATATATAAAAATAAATACAAGCATAAAAGAACAACTGTCATAAAAGGCAAACATAACATTTCACTATTAACACACCACATACCTCCATGTTTCCATTCCACTCATACTCAATTAAAATTTGATAAATATCCATTCATATAATAACAACCCCCACCCCTCCATCCTACCCCCCTTTACCTAGTTAAAATTTAAATTTTATATACTGTAAAATAGTGGGGAAACATACATGTATATTATCATTATGAACAACAGTGAAAAAAGGCCCAACATCACAGTTCTTATACACACACACCCCTACACACACACACACACACACGCACGCACGCACGCACGCACGCACACACACACATACATGCATACATACATATGCATATATATACATATCTACACAATACACACACACACACACACATGCACACACACACACACACATGCACACACAAACACACATGCATACACACACATATGCATACACACACACAAACACACACAAACACATGCATACATACACACACACACACACACATGCATACACACATGCATACACACATGCATACACACACACATGCATACACACACACACACACATGCATACACACACACATGAATACACACACACACACACATATGCATACACACACATATGCATACACACACACATGCATACACACACACACACACACACACACACACACACACACACACACACACACACACACACACACACACACACACACACATGGCCTCAGCTCCCACGGCACAGACAAGAAGAACCCTGGAGCCAGCAGCGGGCACGCGACCGCTCACCCCGGAGAGATGCCTACCACAGAAGAAACGCCCCACCGAGAAGGGACGGTGACATGGCCAGTGAAAGCAGTCAGTATTGTGCGGCTGGCAACACACACACATACACACACATGCATACATACACACACACACACACACACACACACACACACACACACACACACACACACACACACACACACATGCATGCATACACACACACACATGCATAAACACACACACACACACACACACACACACACACACACACACACATCCCCTACACACTCAAAACGCATTTACCCCACCCCCTTCCACATACATCCAAACACCTCTTTTTTTATATAATAACATATTAAATGAAATTATTACATTATTATAATATTAACAATAAAACATAAAAGAGATCACCAATTATTTCCTTATGATAATAACTACTATTTGACTTAATGAACAAACCGCCATAGACACAACAGCTGTTATAATAATATTACATAAATGTTCTACAGCGCTATTCCCCACTGAGCGAGCTCTTGTTCATACACATGTACACAATATATACCATCCACATTTACTTACATATCACATACAACAACCGCACAATAAAACGTAATAAATTACACCAACATAAAACAAGCACTGGCAAAACGGCGCATAAAAGGACTATCATAAAACATAAACACGCGACAATAAGTGCACTAAGTAATTATTATTTTTACTATGCTAAAACATGTACACACACACACACACACACACACACACACACACACACACACACACCTCTCTCTCTCTCTCTCTCTCTCTCTCTCTCTCTCTCTCTCTCTCTCTCTCTCTTAACATGTCCAAGCTGGATAATAGGCAGTATGCAAATTATGTAGAACTGCAATACATGATGGAGAACCGCATTCAGTCTGATGCTCATGATCACTTGTACAAATGATAGAATTCAAACACATCTCAGCATGCTGATGTTATGACTAAAATGAAAAAAGATCCACAGTTTATGAGGAGCTGGTCCCTTCAGTGTTGTCCTTGTTAACAAAACTTTAAACATGCGTATACAACAGTAACAAGTCCATCATCAGTTATCACACACACTCCGCACAACTGGACACAAAGTTCCAACTCCATTATCAGTTATCACACACACACCGCACAACTGGACACAAAGTTTCAACTCCATTATCAATTATCACACTCCGCACAAATGGACACAAAGTTCCAACTCCATTATCAGTTATCACACACACTCCGCACAACTGGACACACAGTTTCAAGTCCCCCTGATACACAGCGCTTGAAAAACAAGCTTTTACACAACACTCGGACACGTGTTAGTCAGTACACCGCACAGGGTCACCAGTTTGTCCAGGAATGTAATTCCTACACTCTCACAGGGGAGCACCAATAAAATTGGTAGAGTTCCGGTTAAAACTGTGTACTTGGCACACACACATTCCCAGTAACTCTCTCCACATGAATGCGGAGGTGAGCCAGCTCTCTGGTGCTCTCTATGTCACGAGCATTCATTTGACTGCGGCCCCTTGTAAATGAGGGAATTTTCACCTCTGCACACATCATCCCCACCATTTCATCTATGTCAAAGCCTCGGTCAGCTAAAACTATGTCTCCTGGGAGCAGGTTGTCCAAAACTCCACAGCTTTCAGTAACATGCTTGTCACTAGTGCGACTACCCCACCCTTTTGAAATGAAAGAAACTGATCCTTGTGGAGTAATTCCAATTAAATATTTCATGGTGTTGTGTTTGTAATGGGAAAAGGTCTGTGACCTGGCCTTCGGGTTGGATGGTCGTTCAATAAATACTTCAAAGCAGTCTACAATTACAGCAACACGTTTACCACAGACTTCAACAAATTGTTGTGGCATGCACTTGCGAAGACTGTCCCTGTCTGGCCAGTGTTTCAACAGAGTAAGACATCTATGCATCACGGACACGGTGTCCCTGAAGTAGTTCGCAGCAGTCGTACGACGCATCCCAAAGAGGTAGGCAATGTGCTGGATAGGCAAATCCAGGCCCGATCTCAGAAACACCAGGAACAGCATCTGAAAAGGCGACAGCAGTTGTCGTGATGCCTGAGGAAGGTATGGTGCAAGGTGATTAAGCAAGGTTATAAATGTAGAAAAGCTTGCCAGGCCTGTGTAATACCTAACTTTATCGTCATCTCCCTCCAAACAACCCCGAGTTAATTCTTTATCTGCAAGCTTCTTCGTCAACTCACGGTTCTCTTCAAGCAGCCGATTAATTTCATGCTGCATACTATCTACAAGATTTAATGTTATACTTATCTCTGTCTCTACTCCCTTGCTGTTGTTTCCCGAGTCCTGAGCAGCGCCTGTCCCATCACTTTCTATTGCCCTTCCGTCCGCCTCTTCCACTGCCTCTTCCACTGCAACCCTCTCCTCCTGCAGCTTTGCATCTGTTGTCTTCCTCCTCTCCGCTCTCTCCACGTGTCGTCTGTGGCGCTCTGTAGTAGTTTGTTTCGTCTCCTTGTGGCCCAAGTGAAGTGATGGTGCCCAGTCTGGCCCAGTCTGGACTGGAGTCAAACTGCTCATACGATGGGCAACCTGCAAGCACATAAATTATTAAATTTGCAGTTTACGCAATGAAAACATTTTTTTATTTTTTTTTATTTTTTTAACAAATCAGCTTTTTGACAACATCAACAGTTTGGGCTGCATAGTTATTCTCAGCTGTAAGTGTAATATTTGTTACCAATCAAATGTACAGCTCGAATCATTAAATGTACTATTCGTTAAGTGGCCATCTTCATGTTTCTGAACACTGCGGCCATGGAGAGTGAGCTGGAAGAAACAGACAAAACGCAAGGTGGGTGGGTGGGTATAAGGGGGGGGATGATCAAGAAAGGTTCCGAACAAACAACTTACCTCCATGAAAATGCCGGGAGCAAACGTACATCGACGAAGGAATACGCTCAAACGTACATCGACGACGGAATACGCTCAAACGTGATGTTTGCTCTCCTCGCGGCTGCAACCCAAGCCCTCTTCCGTGTTGTCAGTAAATGCACATCACTTCCGTGCTGAGTTTTAACACCTGGGAACCGGTGGAAGCTCAATCCATTGTTCAAAAGTACTCCTTTGTAATCATGAGATTTATTCGTACAATTAATCACACAGCAGGATCTCCCCATGCTTAATCAGTGACTTACTCTACTAACAAATAGTGCCCTCAACAAGTACACCGTACATAGTCAATACAACCATAATTTTCATACTAAAACACAACCCTTTCTTATACATAGCTAAATAAAAACATTTAATGTTTACTAAATACGCCTGACATTGAATTCGATAATAAAATACTAATATTACTACGCCAACCAAAAGGCGAAAGCGCGGGAAATACGCTGGATCATCAACAACTTTGGAATCGCATCACAAAGACTATCCTGGTTAAAGCGCTCAGTGTCAGCGCTACGTCACACCTACTTGGTAGCGCATCTGCCGGGGCGACAAGCGTCGGGGCAGAGCCCAACGTCCGGAAAAAAGGGGAGGGAAACTAACTGGCTTACCTACAGACACGAAATATAGCTACGGGCTAACAGTTATCGGCACAAACTAGAAAAACAATAAAAAGATGAATCTTTTGACTGGTTACAATAATGCAGGAGTCATTGTGGTGGTGACAGTGTAGCGATAGGTATGTAATCTACCTCTTCCCCCACCTCCGTACCCTATTCCTCCCTTTCTCCCCGTCCCTAATAAGCCTTGTGGTTTCTGTGGACATTAAGCATCATGTTTACTTACTCTCCTAATTGCTGTACGCCTGAAATCTGCTGTGGTCTTCTCTTTGCCTGACTCCGCTGCCTGTCGCTTTCCTTCTACCACTCCGCATCATCATAAGTATATAACAGTCTAACAAATATAATGTTATTACACTGCACTAGTAAGTAAGTAAGTAAGCAACTTTGTGTTTTAAGCACAGTCAACCATTACGGTTATATTAGGGCGATACTGCACCAGTAATAGTATATATTTATACTATATATAGATACATTTTATTATCGATTTGTGCCCCCCCCCCACCCCACCCCCACCCCCACACACACACACACACACTCTACCAGTACCACACACACCAAAATCAGCAATTGCTAGCTACAGACCAGTTGCACTCACATCACATGCTGGTAAGATAATGGAAAAGATCATACTCAAACGATTGCTACATTATTGTGAAGAAAAAAGAGAAGGAAAAAAAGGCATAATCCTTGTTAATCAAGCAGGATTTTAGGAAAGGAAGATGTACAACTGATCATTTAGTAAAACTCACAAGTCATATTTTTTTATGTTAAAAAGGCTTATGACAATGTGAGGCATGCTAGACTACTTTATAAACTGAAAAATATAGGTATAACTGGTATGATGTTTCAATGATTTAAAAACTTCTTATCCGAAAGATGTATTTGCACTCGAGTAGGTAAGACATATTCATCTAATAAAACAATTGATATGGGTATTCCACAGGGCTCAGTTATTGCAACTATCCTATTTAACATTATTATACATGATCTCCCAAAAGTATTATCAAATAACACACATGTGGCGCAATATGCAGATAATATTGCTATTTGGGTTAACACAACTCTTAGAAAGCATACAAATAAGAGGGTGGTAAATCATGTACAAAAACTATATCAATCGTAAATAAATAAACTAACTGCTTACATGAAGGATAACGGTTTTGAATTAAGACGGGAGAACACGTGTTTAATGCTTTTTAATAATCGAGAAAACGCAAAAAGCTTACCTCAAATAAAACTAGAGGGTCAGTTATTAAATTACAAACAGAATACAATGTTTTTGGGTGTATATATAACTACTAAGCTAAACTGGAGGCTACACATTGAAAATTTAATTTAAAAAACCCACTGAATTCAAACTGTCTGAAGCGAGAAGTTCTCGTTTTGATAGTCCTGAAGTGCCTCCCAGATGGCAGACATTGGAGAAGGTAATGAGCAGGATGCTGTTCATCGGCGGTGGTGCATCTTACTTTGCGCTGGGTCCGTGTGGTGTACATGGACTCCAGTGACGGCAGTTCACAACCCGTGAGTTTTGATGCAACCCTGACAAGTAGTTTTTGGTCATGAACACTGACACTGCCATACCAGATACTGATTCAGAATGTCAGCACTCTCTCAGTAACTGCCCGATAGAACTGTATGAGGATCTTCTTGTTGACTCCAAACTTCCTCAGTTGGCGAAGGAAGAACATACGTTGTTGGGCTTTCTTGGCGATTGATGTTATATTGCCCTCCCATTTCGTTTCTATTCATTGTAGTGCCAAAGAACCGAAAGGAGTCTACCATCTCACAGTTTGACCTTTAATGACTAGGAGTGTAGTAGGTGTCTTCTTCCTTCTCAAGTCGATCACCATGGGAACACCTAACTCTACAAAGGGACACCTAACTCTACAAAGTGACAACTAACTCTACAAGGGGACACCTAACACGACAACATTCATTATCGTGTTCCCACTACACAACGACTGTCAACAAGAAAGATTCCAGGTTTGCCAGATTTGTGTAAGACTACGTACACCTTTGCTGTTGCTGCAACAAGCCCATGTTTCCCTACAGGACAGAAGGCAGCTAAGCTGGATGTAGGCGATACAAACCAGCTGGCGGAATTCCTCACTGACTAATAGGCGATGTGACTCACTGAGAAATCCATCACCCCTTTGATTTACGGCGTGCATAGAATTGCTCGGCAGTCACACACTTCCCTTTTTCCCACCAGCGATACAAATCTTTGTACACCTTGCTGCCCATGTTTTCATGTAAAGCATCTCGCACAGCCTACACCAGGGTGTTTCTCTACCGTGGCAGGCTTTGTACTGACTCTTTCTCTCCAAAATTGCAGCGTAGGCGTGGACGTCTTTGCTCAGTGCATGAAGATGCTTCGCCAGATCTTTGGGTGACCGAAAGTCAGCCGCGTTGATGTATGTACCCTCAGGTAGATACCGCTTGTAGTCATGACCCCCGAGGACGACAGGAACCACCTGTATGTCTTCCCGGAACGTCCTGAATACCTTCTCGGTGACGTACTGATGACACAGCGAGTTCTCGAAGGACATATATAAGCGGTACTTGACGTTCAATAGATCCATGCAGCGCATCATGTGATCTTTTGAACAGTCATGGGGACCACATTTTCCTTGTTAATGTTGACGTCAGTGTACTTTCGGAGTTCCTTTACGTACTTCTCTCTTTGGCTTCCATACTTGTACGTCGTGTCGCATTTACTCATTTGGTTCAACCGACTGACTTTGTCTTCCTGGAGGCAATTTCTGTGTAGTTTCTTGGGATTGTGGTCTGAAGTTGGACTAGTCTTCCGACAGGTGAAAAAATGTCGGAGTCAGTACGGTAAGTCATTGTCCAGTTAAAGACCCCCCTCCACTCAGGAGATGCGTAACCTTTCAACCAGTGGGGTGGAGATTCCAAAGCTCGTGCCACCCAGACCTGCCCACGACGTTTTCTGAAAGGTGGCTTGGTTCTGCTGATCCTGCTGGCATGGAAGATAACCGCGTCCGCCTTGGCTTGCTTGGAGCCGTCGAACGTCAGTTCGCAGGATCGACCGATGGGTTGGCTACACAGATCAGAGTAACGAGAGTTCTTTGGAAAGGAATTATCCTCTTGCCAGTAGTAGATCAACTTCGCATTATGTGCAATATTTTGGTCATTGTTTCGACGTTTGTTGTGTTCCAGGCAGAAGGCTCTATGCTCCCAGTCGCCAATGTATGGAGACGAAATTTTAGGCCTTTGCTTTGTCTCTTTCAAAATTGAATTGTCTCACGTCCCTTGATGTGTCATTTCAGGGCTGATGGCTCTCTGGTGGTGTGTCGACCCCTTGTCAACGTCCTTGAGTCCGTCGATATGCGAAT
>OY757552.1:1170460-1188498 GCA_963584105.1 Alviniconcha strummeri
GCATCATTGGCACCTTTTCTATGTTATCAAGCCTAACTGTTTCCCAGATCTCAGATGCATACGCCAACATAGGATTAAACTTACCATCAAGAACCTCAACAAAACAAAATAAACAAACAAAAAACAAACAACAAAAAACAAGAACATGAAACAAACAACAAAACAACAACATTAACAAACAAACAAACAAAACAACAACAAAAACAGCAACAAAATAGCAGAAGAAAAATAAACAGAACACACAAACAACCAAAACAAAACAAACAAAACTCATCATGTTTGCCTTGTTAAATCCTTTAGCCTCGTGAAGGCTTTATATCAACGGCCTTCGCCTCGTGAAGGCTTTATATCAACGGCCTTCTTGCCTTTTGCTGCAAAAGTAGAAGTTCCTTCTCTGGAACTTAACTTTGTTGTAAAAGTAAAACCAAAATATATATAACCGTTGACCACATTCACAAATGTAACACCGTAAGACCACTTCTCGTTTTTTCCCCCACATGTCCACCCTTTCTAAAAACCATAACATTTGTTTTGTCTTTCGTTTACTTCCATTCCCATATATGTGTTAAACAGCAGTTCGCAGAGAATGTAGCTGATTTTACAGTCCATTTTGTTTTGTTGCCTGGAGGGTTTCACCATATGCAAACAACCGGATGAATATTTCTATGAGACCGGATAGCATCTGAACTCAATGTTCGCCAGAGCTTTACATATGTTCTGCCAACTGAGTGACAAACGAACAAAACAATGTCGGACTTAGTAAACATCCTTGTCGTACACCACTGGCACATTGGAAAACGTTTGTATACCTATTTTTCACTGTGCTGGACAGGATAACAGAGAAATGTACATGGCCTTTATGGCCCCTGAAAATTTGCCAGATATTCCTTCCTTTCGTAAATGTGTCTAGAAGATCACAGTGTCTTACTGAGTCGAATGCTTTGCGAAAGTCCACAAAAGCAACATATCTTTTTGCTCCACGCTTTTTAAGGTTATCTTAAGTAATCGCAATCAATAATAAACTTTTAAAAAGGTCTAATTTTGAGTAATCTTTACGAAACCTTGCTTGACTTTGTTGTTTTCCTCCTACTAGGCATACTGTGGTTTGTTCAGCATGGTAAGTAACTTGATGTTTTACGCTCAGTCTACCAGTAAGCTTATAATTATAAGGGCGAGAGTTCAGAACGGATGTGTGGCATTTGCTAATTATGCTTCACAGAGACACATCTCTACCATATCTGGCAAATCTGCGTTCCCTTTCTTGTTGACTGGGGCCAGTAATAGTTTTGGCCCAATCGCGAGGATAAATATGTATTAGTATTGTGTATTACACACACCATGAAAAGGGTACGCGTGGAACCACAGCTACAGTAAGACAGTTACTGTCTGCTCTGCTGAGGACCGCAGTAATTACATGTAGTCAGTTGACACTAAAATGGTTAAACCTAGTAAATCCAATCTCAATCACCAAATGCATTGTAAATACAGTTCTGGAATTTCATTGAGATGAACACACAACCGGTTACTCACTAGCAGAAGAGCCAGGCAGAGCGGTGACTGTTTGACCAAAATTGTGATTTTATTTTATTATTATTATAATAATTATTATTATTATGTTGTTGTTGTCTTCGTACTTTCGTTTTGTCATGTGAAAGGGACTGGGTTAAATATACAAAACAATATCATACAGCATTATTTACTCAACCGGTTACCTTGGATATGATCCAAGATGCCCGCAAAACTAATTATTTCAAAAGCCCATCACTTCTCATCTGTTGAAAATTGTATTCTAATTTTGCACGTATTTGTTACATGGAGAAAGAAGAAGAAAAGCTATACATAGCTAAACCAAAAGCAGACACAAGTCAGGGTTTTCTATCATTGGCGGGAGCTGCCACAAGTATCACTTTTGTCGCGACAAAGGTTTTGCTGCAGTATCAGCGATTACATGAACATCAGCTGAGTTACGCTCCTCAGTAAGAAAGTAAGTAAGTAAACATGGTGCTTATCGTCCACAGAAACCGTTCTCACTGTCACCACCTCCATCTCCACCACCACCAACAACACTTCCTCCTAACTACCTCCACCATCACCTCCTCCTCCTCCTCCATCTCACTGCCACCACCTCCACCTCCACCACCACCGCCTCCCCTTCCCAAAAGACGAGTGACACGACCACTTTTATAATCAAGCTGCCGGTGCAAACTTAGAAATAATACAAAATAATCAAAAATTGATATACAGGATGTCAAGTCCAGCGACAGTAAAACGGTTATACAGCACAGACCGTTGAACGTAATTACCTCGCTGATTTATGGGAGATATTCACCACAAAGCCTAAACAAAAATGAAACTAATTCTGAAATAAATTATTTTCTTTTAGCCGATTAATGTGCTAGCTTGTTGTTTCATTATCATCGGTTTATAACAGCATGAAGATGGGCGGAGAAGAATCAGAATCAGAATCTTTATTGTCCCAGTATAGATTTACAAGGAAATTTGTCTTACGGTGCACAGTAAGTGATATAATAAACAATAATAATTTAACACAGCTACAAAGGCTAAAAATACACGAAACACACAACAGATTATTTTCACAGCATTAAAAAGTCAATATTTACACAAGCATCTTTAATTAAACAATCTCTCTCTCTCTCTCTCTCTCTCTCTCTCTCTCTCTCTCTCTCTCTCTCTCTCTCTCTCTCACACACACACACACACACACACACACACACATACACACACACCCTGACACTCACACACACACACACACACACACACACACACACACACACACACACACGAGCGCGCGCGCGCGCGCGCGCAACATCTTATTTTCACAGCATTAAGAAATAACTTATGTGCACACAAACATCTGATTAAAACAATCGTACTTATTCCCCCTCCCCCCCCCACCCCCACCCCCACCCCCCCCCCCCCACACACACACACACACACACACAGTGATGTAAATAAGACTTATATACTAAGATATTCTCATTTTAAAACGATATACTTGTAAAAGGAATTGAACACACAAACAAAACTAAACAAAACAAAAACAAAATAAAATTTGCAGTAGGTGCATTAAATTTAGTGTCCATTGCCCATTTTTTTCCCCTCACGCACACAGGGACGCGCCCTGGCTTCCTTCCTTTCACCACCACCTCACACACACGCTCACACCTGTATACACACACACACACACACACACACACACACACACACACACACACACACACACACACACACACACACACACACCACACACACACACATACACCGAGCCCCCCCCCCCCCCACCACACACACACACACACACACACACACACACACACACACACACAGCGGAGCCTCATCCTGGATGGCGAGACGAATTGAAATCACAGTGAGGAGTTGTGCAGTCTGACAGCTGTTGGCAGGAAAGAGTCCCTGAATCTGCTGGTCCTGGCCCTGAAACACCTCAGCCGTTGGGAGGAGGCACGCCTGGAGACTTGAGAGGACAGCACGTGGCTCAGGTAAGCCACTTAATTCCCACCTGGAGCTGATTGAAAGAGCAACTCAATTACCGGCTGAGTAGATCCAAATTTAAGCTATGGGTGCGCGACGCGGTTATAGCCATACCTGCAGAGCACGCGCGGGAGAGACAAACCTCACATAACTGTTTCAACCTCCAACAGCTTACAGTCACTGCTATCTGCTGTCTGTCAAGTGGCTTGATAGAACATTTTGCGATGGACGAAGTGCGTTTCTTTAATAGTGCAACGAACAGCGGTAAACGACAGCAATCAGTTCACTGAATGAAGGAAGAAACGTACCCTGTTTTGTAGGCTATTACAAAGGCAAAATCTCTCTCTCTCTCTCTCTCTCTCTCTCTCTCTCTCTCTCTCTCTCTCTCTCTCTCTCTCTCTCTCATAACTTATGTAAAATGCAAAAATCTGAAACAGAACGAGGCCAAGAGCGCTCGTGCAGAATCATCAAACAGGGGAGTTTGTACTTCTCGTGGAGTTTATGTACTTTGTATTTACACGCATGCCAGGTGACAGTTACAGAAGGCGACTCAGGTCTTTGTTTTTGTACTTGTGTTGAGTATTTCGAGCGCTAATTAACTCCCTTGTTTGTTGATTATGTAAAATTCATTAGATATTGGCTATGTTTTGTAACAATGTCAGAGAACCGCCTTCCTTCGGAAATGAAGATTGCAAGTGGTAAGGTCTTCCCTGTATCAGTTAGTAAAAAAAACTGCCATTTTAAACGCAGGTGGAGGGAGATAGAACTTTTCAAGCAAGTAGGTTTCCCTGAGCTTTTTATATTAACTCCCTTGTGTGTTCATTCTGCACGAGCGCTCTCGGACTCGTTCTGTTTCAGATTTAGGACATACAAAGAGGAAATGAATTTCTGTTTCGTGGGTATCTTTACAGAAGGGGCATGCATAATTTCCTTCTGATATGTCTGAGTATCGCAGACGGTGGGCCTTAAGAGGAGATACTCCTAGTCTAAATCTAATCAAGTTCTTTCTTAGAACAGCTTTCTTTATCACACACAAACAATCGGCTAGGGAATGATTTTATTTGAACGAGGAATAAAAAGCAAGGCGATCCCTTGAAACCATACCACTATGCCATTCTTGATGAAAACAATCAATCGACAGCTGTCTAAATTCACATATACAGTTACTCACATCAAACGGCTAATAGCTACGCAAACATAGTGAGTCCCCCATAGTAAAACGCGTGAATCGCATTACGCGAAGCGCCCCAGGCAGCGGCTGTGCACAATGCCTATCAGGGAAAACAACTGGACCACATGCGACTGTAAGCAAACGCCGACGTTGGTGCTCATCTGACTGATTACTTTTGTGGCTGTTCATTCTGAGTGCAGTTTTCGAAATGTGTACGTGTAGATTTACTTTAGATTTTTTTTCTTCTTTTTTTTCTATTTTGTTCTTGCGGGTCCTGTGAATTCACATGATTAATTTCATACAGTCATATGGGACAGTGTGGTGTGCCTTTTCCAGAGATGTCGATCAGAAGAAAGCAAGTCATTTTGGTCTGTTTAGATCTGTGTAAACACTTAAAGAGCCTCTCTTCCTGATTACAATTATTTTAGTTTTCTGCATGTTGACTGTCATCGAAAAGTTATCAGCATATTGTTTCAGTAGGTTAATCTGAGTCTGAAGACCTTTAACATAGTATGATGTCAACATGACGTCATCAGCAAAGAGCATTATTAAAATCTGTATATTATCCGGAGTAAGTTGTACCCTATACCACCCATTTTTGGCGACATCAAGCGCTAAATCGTTGATGAAAAACGAAAACAAAGTTGGCGACAAAACGCCCCCCTGCCTCACTCCCCTAGGGCAGTCGAAGAAGTCAGTAAGACTTTCAGGTCACCGTACACATAATTTTATGCATGATTTGCTAAATTTTCAACTTTTTGATGGTATCAAATGCTTTTTGGGAGTCAACATTACACATACACTTTTCTTGATTTTTTTACTTACTTACAGGGTGATAATCAAGCTATGTGTTTATTTACATTTTGGGTGTGCTGAAAAATTGTCTGCTGCGAGATAACTCCTAATTGCTGTACGCCTGAAATCTGCTGTAGTCTTCTCTTTGCCTGACTCCGCTGCCTGTCGCTTTCCTTCTACCATTCTGCATCATCATAAGTATATAACAGTCCAACAAATATAATGTTATTACACTGCACTAGTAAGTAAGTAAGTAAGCAACTTTGTGTTTTACGCACAGTCAACCATTACGGTTATATTAGGGCGATACTGCACCAGTAATAGTATATATTTATAATACAATATAGATGCATTTTATTATCGATTTTTGCCCCCCAAACCCCTCCCCCTTCCCCCTTCAGCACAGAACGTTGACCATGGAGAAGAAAATTATTCCACCGCTCCTTCAGGGATTCGAACCCGCGACCTTTCGATCACGAGTGCGGCGCTCTAACCTGTCACTGATGAATTTGTTTCAAAAATAATCAACAGTCCACCCGCCAAGTCTTGTGAACTTGATCCCATTCCTACCACGCTTCTTTATAATAACCCTGACATCCTCTTGCCGACCATCACGAACATCATCAACACATCTCTTCCCACTGGCATTTTACCACGTGATCTGAAGACTGCCATCTGAAGACCTAAGTTGAAAAAGCCAGGGTTAGATCACTTGACAAAAGTCTTTTGAAAAACTACGGCCCCATTTCTAACCTTACATTTCTCTCCAAAATCCTTGAAAAGATCGTTCTCCACAAACTTCTCTCCTTGGGGTGCTGACACGGCAGTGACGATTAAAGTGAGCGCCTTCACCCGATGATAAAATAGTGGTTTTGGAACACACCCTACCCTACAAATTCATACTAGGGCTTGAGACGAAATCGTCTTTTTTCATCGAATGTACCGTGTTCCTTTAACGATGCCAGAGGCGTTACGCTGTGCTCCACAAGTTTTCGGTGTTTCTAAATGTAACCGAGTGTACTGTGTGTGTTCTGTGCTTAACCTTTTTATTCCTGTCGTCCTTTCTCTTTTTGGATTGGGTGGGAGATTTATGGCCCTAATTATCTGAAGTGTTAAAACTTGCGCGCTGGGCCCGTCGCATCCTCTTTCCGCCAGTGTCCCAGCAGTAGCGGGTCGTCGTTTAGTGTGAGCTGTTGCCTGGGCACCAATGCGTCTGATTCAGGGGAGAGCCTACACTGTTTCCTGGTTGGTGTAAATAAACTAAAAGTTATGTTTTAGCAACCGGTCACTTGTGACTCTTCATTCATGCTTTCAACCTGCTTCCTTCACTCCCCACCCTTCTCCCCTACAAAGTTTGGCACTGCGAGCTGGATTGGAAGTAAAAGAGTCACACACCGACCAGGAGACAGTGTAAAGGAGCTGTCTGGAGGCCGTTGAAGCGGACCTGACCACCAACGACATGGCAGACCAACCACAGCAACCACCGGAGTGGCGAGCGATCCAGCCACCAAAGCTACCACGCTTCTCTGGAGAGGCGGATGGCTGCGACGCCGGTGAATTCATCCAGGAGGCGGAACGCATCCTCCGGAACTTCAGGATGGAAGAAGGAACAGCAGTGGAGTGGCTGAATCAGGCTTTGGAGGGATCTGCCCGGCGGGAGGTCCTCATCCACGCAGCAGATGAGGCAGACACAGCGGCCCAAGTTTTGGCTGTCCTCGCTGCCACCTTCGACGACCACCGGGGCCTCTCTGCTCCGCTCACTCGTTCCATGGCCGGCGGCAGGGGATGGGGGAGAGTGTAGTGGGGTACGCTAGCGCCTGCTGATGTTGACCACCAGGGTAAACGCAGCGCAAGCGGGTGCCATCAACCCCGCTACGCTCTGCGACCGTTTCACTGACGGGCTGCACCTCCCCGTCCCTCCGTCGCGACATTCGTCGTTACGTCAGGGAGCATGATGACGTGACCTTCCATCAAGCACTGAGGCTCAGCGCTGGATGCGCGAGGATGTTGATGTGGAGGTGCGAGCGGAGCAGGTCCTGGTGGCTCAACCCCAGCACAGCAAGGAAGTGGAGGAGCTGCGGGCCCAAGTAGCGGCTCTGACGGCGAGGACAGCACAGCTGCAGGCTGAGCTGCGGCACCAGTCAACCCGGGCACCACGGCCTAAATGCTACTGGGGCCGTAACTATGAATCGGGCCTATGGTAGGCCAGGCCTACCCCAAAGTGCCTGACTTTAGAGTCTGAGACTTTGAGTCAGGCAAAGTTCGTATACTTGGACGCGGACAATGGTCGAGACAACAGAGTCACTGACTTCGCGCTGATAAGAAAGGGGTCATCACACGCGTCAGCGCCTGTGCTAACTTTAGACGGGACAATATCCCAACTCGGCATGCGCACCGACACGCTTCGTTCACTTCGCACGCGCAACCATCGGTAAACATGTACTTTAGGTGAAGACATGCCTGGCAGGCCCAGAATTCTGGATGTGATTCACCATGTTTTAATTCTGCAACACCCAAGCGATCTCGCCGAGGTTATTATTCGTAAAAACGCTAATCTAGCGACATCTTCGATGGGATATTCTTCAGTCTTGGCGTTTACTGCATCGAGTAACTGTAGCATCGTCTGCGGCGTCCGCCATTTTGAACTTGTCAGAAAAGTGAGTGGACGCCATGCAAATGAATTTAAATAACAAGAAAATAAATCAAGTGAAAATGTAAGACGTCAAGCAAACATTAAAACTGACACTACGATCGCATTATGCCTGCATCGCTCGGCGTCTGCGACCTTTCTTCCCTCCAAAATGAAAGAGCTTTGGCCAACGAACATCTAGTACTAATTTGACGAAGTAAACGGAAGATGTTGATACCACCTCGTGTGAGTATTCCAGTAGTAAAATACGAACAAACAAAATACAATCTTGATGATTTAAAAAAAAGTTTTTAATTAAAAAGAGTGAAAAGCCGGCCCATTCAGACGTAAAGCCGCAACAAAGCAAAGAACAACCAAAAACAACAAGAAAAAACATATGTCCAAGTATAACAAGGCTAAAATAAAAAATATGAAATAAAAACTTTTAAAAAAATAAGAAGAAAAAAAGCTGTGGTTGTCCGGTGAGCGTGACTGACCTGCTGTGTCACTTGGATACAGGTGTGTGTTCTGGTAAGGGGTCCTGCAGTATACCACTACTCAGTTCTAGTTCTTTCTTTTTTTCTTCTTCTTTTTTTGTGTGTTAAATATTTAATCTCCATCCCATTAAGCATACAAGTAACAATGGCAAGATAAATATATATTATATAATACATACATGTATATATGCCCTACAATGACTATTAAGTATATAAGTAGCTAATCTCAGTAGTATCAAGATAACAAGCATTGTATAACATGTAAAGCTACAAGAGACTAGAACAGACACCAAACAGAAGACAACGACAAACACACACACACACACACACACACACACACACACACACACACACACACACACACACACACACACACACACAAGAACACAAAAACAGCAGCAACAAAAACTTCATACCTTAATTCATCTTACATTCTGGTGAGGAAGATGGGAAGAGAGAGGGGGAATGACAGAGGGGTAATAGAGAGAGAGAGAGAGAGAGAGAGAGAGAGAGAGAGAGAGAGAGAGAGAGAGAGAGAGAGAGAGAGAGAGAGAGAGATGTACACATATGTATATAATTATATGCTATCTGGCAAGTGTGTCAATAAGTATTATCAAAAGTCTTAGTACATAATTAGCAATACTTATACTAAATAGCAAGGCTGAGTAAAAACAAAAGACTCCTGAAAGAAGTGAGCTACTCATGAAAAGAGTGAGCTGTACAGCATCCATTCAGCATGAAATTTGTTTGATCTGCCATTTAACGTGTAATAATATTTCTCCAGAACAGCTCTATTCTTCAAAAAACGAGTAAAAACATTTAGGTGTGGGGTGGTACCATGCAGCTTTGCAATAAAAATGTTGTATTTAGCTATAAGGATACACAAATCCAGTATTCTGTCAGTGACCACATTCGCTTTACTGCCAAGAATAACAAGCTCTTTTGAAAAAATTATATCAGTACAATGTGTGAAGCTGGTATGAAGCCATCCCTGTACATCAAACCAGTAGTTCTGGATTTTTGGGCAATCCCAAAACATGTGTAATAAAGTTTCTTCAGCATCTTTGCAGAAGACACAGACAGGTGAATCTACAAGCTGTTGCTGGAATAAGAAGCGGCCAGTGGGTAGCAAATTATATAACAATTTGTACTGGAACCATATGAGACATTTCTCACGTGTAGTCCTGAAATTTTTATCGAAGACTGCCTTAGTATCAGTTTCAACAGCAAGGACTTTGCTCCATTTTTCTATGCACTTTGGTGTCTCACTAGTCCTTACAAGGCATGAATAAATATCTTTAACACTAGATTTATACAAAAATCTCCACACAAATGCATCACCAATAACAAAATTCTCTTTTACAGCCAAACCCAATCTTCTTTGATAACATTTGACTGCAGTCAGTATCCCTTCATACAACAAAAAATCAGTCCTAACATTGGAAAATTTTGCCTTGAATTCATTATATGATAGGTATCCATGTGGACCAACAAGATGTCCCAGGGAAACAATGCCACAGTCCATCCAGTTTCTAATACAAACAACCCTTTTTCCTCTGCATATATTAACATTATAATGTAGACATTCTGACACAAAATCATCAAAAGTTACAGGTGTGCATTTGGCAGATATCTTTTTGTAGTGTTTGAATACATCAAACCAAAAAGGGTTTTTAACTCTTTGCATGATTATGTTGGCAAATTCACCACCTCGTTGTTTTACATTCTGAATCAGTGGACACATTGCTTGTAGGATTTTTGAAAGTTTTCCATCATCATGTAGAATACGTTTAAGCCAACTGATTTTCAATGCAGACAGAAATGATTTTATATCAACCATTTTCAAACCACCAACTTCATATGCTTGACACACACCAGATCTTCTTATTTTATCATTTTTACCATTCCAAAGAAAATTATACAAAAGCTTATTCAATTCCTTTAAAAAACTCTCTTCAGGATCTGGGAGGTTCATCAGGAGATGGGTTATTTTGGAAATAACTAAGGATTTTATTACTGTTATTCTCCCAAAGGGGGTAAGATTTCTTCTAGACCAGGCATTTAGCACTTTCTTCATTTCATTGAGCTTGTTTTCAAAATTGATTGTAACTATTTCAAGTACATCTGTGGAAAATACAACATCTAGAACCGTGAATGTTACAGGGTTCCAGTCAAGGTTAATTTCTGGCATAAATCTCAATTTTGAGTTTCTTCGTGATCCTATCCATACAGCCTTAGTTTTATCCACATTAATGTTTAGACCAGACATTGAAGCAAACTGCTGTAAGACACACATACATGAGCAAAATGATTCTCTTGTACCATCCAGGAAAAAGGTTGTATCATCTGCAAATTGTGACAACAATATCTCTTCATCTAGGATGTTTATACCATGTATGTTTTCATTCTGACGTATCATTGAGGCTAACAGTTCTGCACAAATAAGAAATAGATAAGGAGACAGCGGATCACCCTGTCTTGTACCTCTTTTCACGTCAAACCATTGAGAATATTGTCCATTCACATGCACACATGAATTAATGTTGGTGTAAAATGTCAAAATCCATCGTGTAATATCTTTTCCAAACTTGAACTTACACAAAGATTTTTCAATAAATGACCAGGCCACACTGTCAAAGGCCTTCTCAAAGTCCACCATTAGGAGAAGACCAGGTATCTGATGTTGCTTAGCATACAACAATGTATCATACAATAACCTAATATTTTCCCTATATATCTGCCTTTCAAAAAACCCTTCTGATCATCACCAATTAACTTTGGCAGAACAGTCTTAAGTCTAGCAGCAATACATGAAGATGCAATTTTGTACACAGTATTCAGCAGAGTGATGGGTCTCCAGTTTTTCATTTTTTTTTTTTTTTTATCTTTTCCTTCCTTGGGTATACAAACAATAACCCCTTGTCTCTGCGTGACCGACATTTGGCCACTGTAGAACCCATAGTTAATAGAGCGAACCATAAATGTACCCAAGTCTGTGAAAAAGAATTTAAAAAACTCGGCTGTAAAGCCATCGGAACCAGGACTTTTGTCATTTTTCATTTGCTTAATAGATGACAATGCTTCTTGTAAAGTAATAGGCCCTTCCAGACTGTCACTCTCCTCTTGTGATAAGGTTGGAGTATTTATATTATCAATATTACAATGTACAATGTTATTCTCACGTGATGCATACAAATTCTCATAAAAGGTCTTAACTTCCTGGGTAATTAAATTACTGTCATGAATAATGTCACCATCATCTTTTTGGATAAAACACATTGCCTTCTGTACAAAATGTCTTTTTTCAAGATTACAAAAATATTTTGAATTCTGTTCCCCTTCATATATCCATTTTGCACGTGATCTCACTATCATGCCATCTACTTTCTTCTTTCTTAGTTCTATCAACTCCTGCCTTTTTTCTTCCAACAGGTGTACATTGTTTTCATTAAGATTATCTTCCAGATGTTTAATGATGGACATAATTTCATTTTCTAACCTTGTCTCTTCCTTCTTTTTAAAGGAAGCATAAGAGATACAACTACCTCTAATCTTTAGCAGGATCATTTCAAAAAACAACTGATCATTAATTGTCAAAACCAACTCTTCCTCATCTATTTTATGTATATTATTTCTATCATACACAGGAACAGTTCTAGTTCTTGACTTGAGGTATCTTGTAGAAAGATATATATATATGTGTCAACTGTGCGAGACAAGCGCCCTGCAACCTCCCCCTTGTCGGAGGGTACGACGAGAAAAGACAGTTTGCACCACAGACGCAGGAAGAGAGGTTCAGTTATGACTCTGAGGTAACAATAATGAACTATGAACTCTGATTTTTTTTTATTGATTTTTTTCGAGTACTATTCTAGACACTAGTGTTACTAAGAGCAGGGGGGGTATGCCAGCCGGCTCTTTAAAAGAGGAACTGCAATCTTGACCATACTGCTTTACGTCCACAAAAGCGAGGTTGCTTATTAGGGACGGTGGGGGGCGGGAGGGGGGGGGACGAAAGCGTGAAGGCTCGACCCAAACTCCAAGCACTGGTTTACGACATCCGTCCTTTAACATACATAATCCTCCATAAAAGTATCACCGTAACCTAGCAAACAATGATTATATACTATTATATATCTACATCCACACACACAGAGTAACAACATTATTATTCACATGACTGAGCCATCATTCCAAGTAGTGACTTAGTGTTTAGCCAAGTGGCCTCATCTAACATAACTGAGCACAGCGTATGCCTCTGACAGAAATGAAGTATTTCTATTCCAGTTGATTTTGAGTGAAAAGGACTAGAATGGTAGAACTTGGAAAGTCTACAGAAGTACATTTTGTTGTTGTTTTACTTGCTCGGTTGTTGTGAATTCCTATCTTATCTGGTCTTTATTTTTATTATTACTGTTAACCCATGATTTAAGCCACCAATGCCAGATTCCTGGATGCTGACAATGCATACTATAGAAACAGTGGGGAAAAACTGCAAGAAAACTGCAAAACATCTATTATTTAATACTTTCATAACATTCTTTCCTTTTTTAAATCAATGGGAAAAATAATTAGCATGTCAAAATCCAGACAATACCAGCGTAGTTCACAATACAACCACAGGTAATACTAACAAGCAAATCTGAGGGTAGTCAGATCTGCAAATCATCATGCATATCAAAATTTAATGAGGTGTAGACCACCCGCAAGATGATGTAAAAAGTACTTTAGATAAAACTATATATATAAGTGACTAAGTAATTTTTTTAATGATACACAGCCTGCTTCTATGTGCACAGCCTCTGTTTCATGTTACTGTTACATAGACTTGATCAGATATATATATGAGTGCATCAGGTTCCTATTTCAGGTGTGTATCACTATCAGACTCTCATTGTACATGTCAGTTTACAAATTTACCAACAATGTGAACTGTTTTGGACTGCTTTGATTTGATATGTCACTGTCAATCAAGTGTGTGTTTTTCTCTCATTTTTACGCTTCCTCTTTTCTTTTCTCTTTTATATAAATAATAATTAATATACTTATCCTGGAGTAATAAAACTTTGTTTTGAACTTTAACTTAATCCCTGTGCATGCTATTTAATTTTTTGAAGAAAGAGTATGTTTGACTGTGAACAGTGTAATTAAGAAATTATTGTTATGATTTTGATAAAAACAGAATGTGTGTGTGTGTGTGTGTGTGTGTGTGTGTGTGTGTGTGTGTGTGTGTGTGTGTGTGTGTGTGTATGTGTGTGTGTGTGTGTGTGTGTGTGTGTGTGAGTGTGTGTGTGTGAGAGAGAGAGAGAGAGAGAGAGAGAGAGAGAGAGAGAGAGTACAGTAAGAGAGAGAGAGAGAGAGACAGTGGGCCATGGGGGAGGGTGGGGGGGTGGGGGGGAGAAAAACACTCAGTGGATCAACGAATATAAACACTTGGTCACAGCAACTTAGTGATTTACCTTTTCTTATTCTTCGAAGACAAAATTACTGGTAGCTCTTCCGCAAACATCCAGCCGACACACAGAAATGTTGTGCCGTCGTAGCTTCGTCAGCTGGTCCATCTGAATTATGTTCAGCGGACTGATCACAATAGTTGTCCCGGGCTGTCCCTGCTGTTTGGCGCAAAGTAATTTTCCACACAAGTGAAAAACGAGAGTCTTTCCATAGCCTGTAGGGAGTGACACAATGATGTCTTGGCCTCCTTTCCAAAAGTGATCAAATATTTCCAACTGCCTGACTTTCAAACACAAGTTTCGATCATATTCTTTGATAATCTGTTGCAAGGCAAATTCGAACGACGCCGTATCAATGCACGTGTGCATTCAACTGTCTTAATTAGTACCGAAGCATATCGGAGATTTTAGGAAGCGCGCCAACAACGCGATACTTTACGGACGATTTATGTAGACAGATGCGTGGAGGAGTAGTGCCCTTCGATAGCGTAACTAAATCTGGCAGAGTTTGGAGGAAAGTGCCGGAAAGCGGTGCTCGAAGTGTGGGCTCGACCGCGGATACCGCCCTAAAAAGACCGGAGAGACCGGGGACCGCCGCCAGAACAATGGAAGTGTTAAGGTGGTGTCCCCTCGCCATTGCCCAGCGACTTGTGCACTGCGCAATTGCCGTTTCAACTGCCGTGCTTGGGCAGAGTCACAAAGACAATGTCCGTTGCACTGCTGTTGAAGAACAACCTGAAACGAAAGAAGTCCAGCTTTCGCAGTCCAGCTCCACCTCCCTGCTCATGATCTCGCCTGGAACCCTGTAGTAATGACACACACATACAGGTGAGTGAGTGTGTGACTGCGATCTGTCCTCTGTGACCCAGATATATTCGGTATCATTTCCAAAGCCGTGGCCTCGCAGGTCTGTATAATGCTCTTATGGGTGAAATCACTCTTTCGAAGAAACAACTACATAATAAGGACAACGAAATAATGTTCTTGAAGAACAAGATAAATGAACTTGAACAATACAGCAGGCGAAATTCGACCCGTCTTAACTGTATCCCGGAGTCAAAAGACGAGAAGTCAGATGACATCACCAAGTCTGCAAGGTCTAATCGGGTCATAACATGGACTGAATGGTCTAACAGGGTCTGAATGGCCTGGCTGTGCCTGCGTGGTCTGGCTGTCTCTGTAATGTCTCGCTGACTCTGCGGTCCACGTAGGCAGATGCCCCAGAGTTGATCGAGCAGTCCACGCCAGGTGATTCTATCTTGTGCGGCTTCCCTTCACGACGTCGACAGCTTGGCAAGCACCCCTCAAGCACCCCTCCAGGGTAGGAGCCTGCCAACTCGGGGCCTAGGGGCGTTGCATAAAGCATTTGCTGCTGCTTACGTAATAACGAGCCACCGACGAGTCGTCCTTGCAAGCCATTGTTTAGATTTATTATAAAGTACGCAAGCGTGCAGCGCGTACCGAGTATGAGCCATCAGTGAAATCAGGGCTGAGATTGGAACATCCCCCCGTTTTCACTTCCTGATTTATTAACAAATAAGAGTGAGAGAGAGAGAGAGAGAGAGAGAGAGAGAGAGAGAGAGAGAGAGAGAGAGAGACAACAACAACAACAACAAAAATAAAACAACAGCAAAACACCAGCTGTTTTGAATACTGTGCGTTAGGTCGTCTGAGTGTGTGGCAAGAGCAGTGGACGTGGAGCTGACCCACGACATGATTGACAGGTCCCACCGCGTGGGTCCCAAGTCTGCAACCGACAGCAGGAACCGGGCCATCGTTGTGAAGTTCACGTCTCACAGACACTGGCAAGGAGAAACTGATGGCTACCAAGAAGCTGTATACCGAACTGACGCGAGAAAGCTGTTCCCGGGGGCCGACTGGCCAGCACCCCCCCCCCCCCCCCCCCATCTTTCTGGTGCCTCTTCGTCTTCCTCATCCGTCCCTCCCAACCACATTGTCCTTCACTCCTATCAGCCTGTACAGTGTGTGTGTGTGTGTGTGTGTGTGTGTGTGTGTGTGCGTGTGCATCGTTTGCATAATTATGCTTGAACACTTGTCGATATATATTTATAACATTTTCAATCTCGATGTACATTATGTGCCAGGGACAAAAAGCGGTGAAAAACCATCGACGACACGTGAGTTCGAGATGGATGAGTCGTTGTGAAGAAGAACAATTCGATACAAACTGACCACCAAACGTGAACTTGAAACACTTGTCGCTTAGTCGCGTGGCAACTGTCGTGCATCTATCGTGTGTGATGATATCGCGAGCTGTGTGTGTGTGTGTGTGTGTGTGTGTGTGTGTGTGTGTGTGTGTGTGTGTGTGTGTGTGTGTGTGTGTGTGTTTGTGTGTGTGTGTGTGCGCGCGCGCGCGCGCGGGGGCGCGCAGGTATGCATATTGTTATGTGTGCACGTGTGTGTGAACTTAGTGTTGTAGTGTGTTATGCCGACTACGAGTGCTGGTGCTGGTGCACTTGACAGTAGATTTCGCTGCACGTTTTGTTAAACTCGCGTCAGTTACTTTCAGTGCCACACTCCGACACTATGTGTCAGTTTTTTATTTGTTTTGGTATCAGCCTACTGTCCGCTAGCAGCTGAGTGCGCTGATCTGCGTGCGTGTTGTTCGTGCCGAGGGCGTGCGTGCATACCCTCCATATTCCGTAGGCCTACGGGTGGCTGTGACGTAAACACTGTAACTCGCCGCTCACTTTCAACACTGGGTCGCAAGTATATCAGGCCTACAAGTATCCCCAATATTGATTTAAATATGGATTTAAAATGTGTCAGGCAGTCCTATTCAATGTTTAATCTATATACTTTGTTCATTATTACTTACCAAGAAGGTCTCAACACGAATCCGACCGGTTATTAGCATCGCCGCTCGCTGACCGCTGACCACAAGACTGGTTCCTACACGTGTTTTCTTTCAAATACAGAGCTGTTGTGTCCCGGTGATGTCACAGCAGTTTCGCACACCGATTGCAATTCACTGAGTTTTCCTTTGGTAATGAGATTGTACGCCCCCCCCCCCCCCCCCCCCCCCCCACACACACACCAGGTTGTTTGTTTTCTCAATAATTGTGAGAAATTCTGTGTTGAAAAAAAAAGCAGTCAGATAGTTTTTGACTACAACTTTTGAAATAGGGTGGTACTTACTTTTGTCAGCGATGAACCACACATCGCAAGAAAGCTCACACTGTGACCTAGATAGCTGTACTAAAAATAACTGCAGCGACACGCGTATAGCCTTGCCAAACATTAGGGCGAAGCTGTTTTCTGTTTTGTCGGTAAGTACGCGGTGCTGTCGACAGCCAACGCGTGTGGCAGGCGCGTCCATCATCCTCGTGCATGGGTGACGAACCACAGTAAAAAGAACATCATCGTTTAACAACAGGGAAAGAGATGGAAGAAAGGGGAAGTAACAAGAAAAGGAGATGGGAAGTAACAAGAAAAAGAGATGGAAGAAAGGGGAAGTAATAAGAAAAAGAGATGGAAGAAAGGGGAAGTGTGAGAAAAAAGGACGACTAAAAACTTGTCTTTTTATTGTTGCATGTTTGTTTCTTTGTTTTTGTTTTGCTGTTATTATTTACAGTTGTAAGGTTGGACATACGGGGTTAGGAAAAGGGGAGATAACGGCCACGTGTGTGCTGTACAAGGTTGCCAGTACCACCACCCCCACCACCCTCCCCACCACCACCTTAGTTTTGTTGTTTGCTTTGTTTCGCTGTTTCATATAAAATACGGTCGAATAACCCGACCAAAGGTATCGTATGAGTACGAAAACATTTTCACTGCATCGCGAGTACTGTGTACTGAGTACACCCAATACCCAAGTGATATTTCTGCTGTCTGTGTGTGAACTGACTGGGCCTATCAACACACTGCGTCCTGCTGCCAACGTCAGAACTGAACTGACCACGTCAGGAAGAAACTGACCACAAGTACAGTAGCAACCAAACAGTCAACCCGTTTGAAGTTAC
>OY757552.1:1188698-1203276 GCA_963584105.1 Alviniconcha strummeri
GTGCACGTGTGTGTGTGAACTTAGTGTTGTAGTGTGTTATGTAGTGTGTTATGCCGACTACGAGTGCTGGTGCTGGTGCACTTGACAGTAGACTTCGCTGCACGTTTTGTTAAACTCGCGTCAGTTACTTTCAGTGCCACACTCCGACACTAGGTGTCAGCTGTTTATTTGTTTTGGTATCAGCCTACTGACTGCTAGCAGCTGAGTGCGCTGATCTGCGTGCGTGTTGTTCGTGCCGAGGGCGTGCGTGCATACCCTCCATGTTCCGTAGGCCTACGGGTGGCTGTGACGTAAACACTGTAACTCGCCGCTCACTTTCAACACTGGGTCGCAAGTATATCAGGCCACAAGTATCCCCTTTACTGATTTCAATATGCATTTAAAATGTGTCTGGCAGTCCTATTCAATGTTTAACCTTTTTACTTTGTTCATTATTACTTACCAAGAAGGTCTCGACACGAATCCGACCGGTTATTAGCATCGCCGCTCGCTGACCACAAGACTGGTAGGAACACGTGTTTTCTTTCAAATACAGAGCTGTTGTGTCCAGGTGATGTCACAGAAGTTTCGCACACCGATTGCAATTCACTGAGTTTTCCTTTGGTAATGAGATTGTATTTAGGTTAATATGTATCATGTGAGCGCTCAGGGCGTTGATGAGCGCATAATAAATGTACATTATTATTATTATTATAGTTTTGCTAAAAGTTAAATAGTGCAGCTGCAACCAGGATGTGATTTTTCCGAGCAATTGCTTTCCCTTGATAACCATTGTGCGTGAACTTACAGAGGTTTACTGACGCTGACAGTCTTACAAGTTCTGCAACAATGTATATGAATGACAATTCAGTTCTATCACCTCTACTGTACCACAACCTGTGAACACACGTGCCTATGTTTAGTATGTTTAGTATATATATTTATATCATGTAGCTTACGGGTGTGTACATGCATGTGCATGCATGCCAACACGTTTGCGAATGCGCAAGCAGGAGTGTGTGAGTGTGTGAGTGTGTGTGTGTGTGTGTGTGTGTGTGTGTGTGTGTGCGTGCGTGCGTGCGTGCGTGCGTGCGTGCGTGCGCGTGCGTGCGTGCGTGCGTGCGTGTGTGAGTGTGTGTGTGCGTGCGTGCGTGTGTGCATGCATGAGTGCGTGCGTGAGAGAGTGAGAGAGAGTTACCAGTAGTTTGCCCATCTCTCTCGAAAGCGTATGACGTCCATTCTGCACTGCCTGTCTAGAGAGATGGCTGTTTTGTGACCTACCTATCTGTCGTTTATCTGGTTTTGTGATCTGATTATCTGTTACTAGTTGGCTTTGTGACACCTTTTTTCTGTTTAGTTTGTTACTTACTTTGGAGGAAGGTGCTGGGAAGCGGTGCTCGGAGTGTGAGCTTCATCTACGCTGATGGCTGATTTACAACTTCAGCAACAGGATCCAGTCCTTCGTCAGGTGCTCGCAGCCTGGCCAGCCAAGCTCTCCAGCATGAAACAACGTTCCACGCGGGCGATGGTGCAGCAGTACCCTCGACGGTTCCTGAAGAATGGGATCCCCGTCGTGACCAACGTCGCGGTACCCTTGAACAGCTGATTCTGCCCAGCTCACTTCTGCTTGATGTCCCCAGAGAGGTCAGGAACTACATCAGCAACTGCGAGAGATGCACGGTGGTGCCATGCTTTAGCAAAAAAGGAAGGGGATATGATGCTTGGTATGGTCGTTCGGTAATGCTCTTTTTCTTTTTAAATTTCGCCTGCGAATGCCGTCTGCTTCCTGTCCGGCTTTCTCCAGAGTATGAAAAAGAAAGGACGACAGGAATAAAAAGGTTAAAGGGTCATGTCCCGGAACACATACAGTACATTCGGTTACATAAATAGTCACCATGGTGACAGACAGTGCCTTGAGAGCCGGTTTGGCCTAGCGGTAAGGCGTTAGGCTGGTAAGCGGAAAGACCTCGGTTCGATACCGCTTCGGCTCTCCTTTCTCTTCAGAAAGGTTGTGGTTTGTGGACACTGTCTTGTGACTTTGTCCATCACTTCATACTGAAACATTAAAATGGCTCTCACCGCTGCCCGTCTTATGCAGGAAACAATCTGGTGGTGAAAGTGTAGCGATAGGTATATAATCTCCCTCTCCCCCCACCTCCATAACCCCTTCTCCCCGTCCCTAATAAACCTCATGGTTTCTGTGGACGTTAAGCACCGTGTTTATTTACGTACTTACTTAGACAGTGCCTCAACTGCATCACATTAGGTCGTCATAACGTCTGCTTTAGGTCCTACGCGTTTATAATAATAATACTGTACATTTATCATGCGCTCATCAACGCCCTGAGCGCTCACATGATACAGATTAACCGAAATATTATATTCTGTACACATGTAGAGCATAGTCCTACCAAAACAATTTACATAAAGTATTATAAAAAGAAAAGTATTAAAAAATAATATAAAAAAAGAAGAAAAAGTAAGGAAAACAGCAAAAGACATGGGTCGAACTAACTTACCTTTAGACTTGCAGCCCTGGCGCCGCCGCATTCAGCGAACATGGAGCAAATAAACTGAAGACCAGGCTTGACCGAAACTGCCAATCAGGACTATGAGTTTAATTAGCCGCCACTACTCTTTGCTCTGCGCCGGCTGGTCGTGTAATAATTAAATTATGCGCTGGCCGAGTTCAGCTCGTATTGCAAACGTAGTGCGTTGTAAGAGCGCTGTTCTCTGCCGAGCCTGCGACCGTGACGCTGATTCAGAGTCATTGGGTAACCCTCTGACCCTCCCCCCACCCCCGCTCACCGCTCCCCCCATCACCTTAGGTATTTTTGGAGATTTTTTTATTTTATTTTTCTTCTTTTTTTCGATAGCTCAGTGGGTGTCTTTTCAAAGTTGTTTGTCTGCAGGATCAAATACTGTGACAAAACCTTTGTTGCAACAACATTATGTTGTCGCAACAAAGGTTTTGTCGCAAGAAAAATATGTCTTTTGACGAGCATACTTTTGTCGCGACAAGCATACTTTTGTCGTGATAAAAGACTTTGTACAATGCGTAAGACTCGTGTAAAAATATTCAACAAAAATGCTTCAGTTACACCGAATGTGCATGGTGACTAAGACAGTCGCATATAACAGTTGGCGAAGCGTCCATTCCGTTCTCCAACGTGGTGAAAACACTTGGAGTAACTTTGGACGCGGAGCTTTCCATGGAACAACATGTCTCAGCAGTTGTCAGATCTTGCTTTTTCCACATCAGATCTCTGAGAAAAGTCCGTCCATACATCACCTACAAAGCTGCAAGCAGCATTGCTGTCTGTCTGATTTTGTCAAAGCTTGACTACTGCAATAGCCTTCTGTCGGGACTGCCCCAGAAACAGATTAAACGTCTACAGGCAGTGCAAAATGCTGCTGCAAGAACTGTCATGAATGCAAAAAAACAGATCACATCACTCCCATTCTTAGGCAGCTTCATTGGCTTCCTATCCAGAAACGGATCCGCCACAAAATTCTCTCTGCCACTTACCGGTCAGTTCATGATAACACCCCCCTCTACCTCTCTGATCTTCTCCAAAAACACAACCCTTCTCGCCTTCTCAGATCAGCATCTAGATCTCTCCTTGATGTCCCGGGCCCAGGGATTCCAAGACAAAGCGGTACGGCCAGCGAGCCTTCAGATATGTCGCTCCCTCCCTCTGGAATGTCCTCCCCGAGAACATCAAGGAGAAGGACTCCATTCAGTCTTTCAGACCTTCGCTGAAAACCCATTTCTTTACCCAGGGATGATAGTCAATGCGATTGTGTACGTGCGCCGGCGATGGTGTGTGTGTTAAGTGAAGTTGATGTTGCCGTAATTACTCGGCGTGTGTGTGTGTGTGTGTGTGTGTGTGTGTGTGTGTGTGTGTGTGTGTGTGTGGTGTGTGTGTGTGTGTGTGTGCGTGTGTGTGATTCTTTTTTCTGTTATCATTATTTATAACTCTGTATATATTTTTATATTTAACTGTTATGTATAGTTCCACTTTTGGAAAGGGGTAGGTGGGTATGAGTGCATGTCCTTTGGTAGTTTTAGCTTGCGAGAGCTTACATGTATGCACTGTGTGTATCTGGCGCTGTGAACACGCAAGGTTTTGTGTGGAAGGTTTTATGCGCTATATATAAATTTTCATTCATTCATTCATATAACGTTTGATTAGCACCTGCATTGATGGATGACGTCACGAAATAGATACTTGTGGCAGTTCCCGCCAGTGATATCTGTGTGTGTGTGTGTGTGTGTGTGTGTGTGTGTGTGTGTGTGTGTGTGTGTGAGAGAGAGAGAGAGAGTGTGTGTGTGTGTGGGTGGGTGTGTGGGTGTGTGTGGGTGGTTTTGTGTGTGTGTGTGTGGGGGGGGGTTGTGTGTGTGTGTGTGTGTGTGTGTGTGTGTGTGTGAGAGAGAGAGAGAGAGAGCAGAGAGAGAGAGAGAGAGAGTGTGTGTGTGTGTGTGTGTGTGTGTGTGTGTGTGTGTGTGTGTGTGTGTGTGTGTGTGTGTGTGTGTGTGTGTGTGTGTGTCCATTTGGAATAACGGACTGACTGAATCGACTGCGAGTGTTCATTATTTACACCGTGTTCTTGATGAAGAAGAAGAAATGTGATTTTTTTTTTTTTTTTTTTTTTTTTTTTTTAATCGGTAGCTTCTGCTGCATCGTCAGTATCGCTTAGCGAGCAGAAGTCGAATGCAGAACCAGGAATAGCGAAGCCAGTTGCTCTATTCCGTCACTCACAACGGATCAACAGTCTTCTTCAGGTACCTCGTCTGAAGATTGCTTCAAATATGGTAAGTTCTGAGGTGTCGATAACTTCTCGTATAAACTGATCAGCGTGAAGCGAAATGTCCATCAGGACATTTGACATCAGGAGGGTAGTGTAAACAACAAAAACACTACACCCTGTTTACATGCACTTTAGCAGCGAATGTGTACTGTTAATTAATATAATATTCACTGAATTTGTTCAGATTTAGAGATGATACACTGTTAGAGAATAATGACTTGAAATTCAGAAAACACCCACAAATAGATCTAAGGATAGATCAAAGTGTGCAACTAACTCAGTCGTAACTCATGTAAGTAAGCAGAATAATCTGCCAGAGAAATCTGCATAAGCAGACCAAAACAAACATAATAACAACATATAATGCTGAATTTATTGGAGATGGGTGTAAATTAGTCACGAGGCCTGACTGAAAAGCGAGTTTTATCACATTTGTGTCTTTCAGTATGCTTATGCTCCATTGACGTTTGATCTAGATCTAGTTTCCGAGTAACACCGTGCAGGCATATCGGCAAAACAACTGACCGTGTACTGAACTCTCACCTTTTACAGACTGTAATAAAACTCACTTTTGTTGCAAATTTTGGATTCATTCATTAGATATGAAGCTGTTTTATCGATTTAAATGATGTAAGTGACCCAAAATGGCATTTAAATGTCCCAGGAATTCTGTCCGCCTCCTTGGATATTACAAAAGATTTTCATATTTGACCAGCAACAACTACAAACAGAAAGCAACTGAGCACATCTGTTGCTAATGGTCATTTCACTGGCTCAGACGCTCCTTTCACGTGCGAAATTCCGACAGCTTCGAGTAATAAAAAAAGATATCATTTTGCTGACATTGGACTGGCTGTGGGGACGCCCGCAGGCTTTGCTCCAACGAAGGAATGTTTGAAGCGTTCACGTTGGTTTGGCAAACGGCACAAAACGGACGCCTTCACAAAACTGGGGGACATTACTATCAGAGATGCATGTACCCCTTCAACAGTGCTTGAATGGCATTTCTAACACCTTTTCTGCTTCTTTTACCAGTATCTGGCCATCTTTCCCTCGGTTTTACTGTACCCCCAACAAAGCGTGCCTACTCTGCACTACGCTCGCAGTCCCCTGGATTTCCAAAGATCGTCTATTAGCCAGTGGAACAAACTGTGCTGGTTACGTGCTGGCGTCACTTTGGCTGGAACCACTGGTCAGCTAAGTCTATTAAGAATTGTTCCGGGTCCCACCTCCAGCCCCTACTTACCGCCTGCACCTGCATACTTATAATACGGTGTTCCTGTTTTTGTTGTTGTTGTTGTTTGAACTACAGTTTGCCATGTCGGGAGCTACTCTCGCTTCAGGCCCTTACAGCCGGGCTCTCAGCTGAGGCCAGCAGGTCCTACATACTTTACATACTTACTGAAGTGATCCAACTTGAAGTGATCCAACTTGAAGTGATCCAACTTTCCCAAAGTGCAACAAAACTAACAACATGGCTGTACACCGAACTCAGCAAATCATACATCAAATTAAGAAGGAAAACAAAAATTGTTTTACAAAACAGGTGGAGGGTTGGGTGAGTCGGGGGGGGGGGGGGGGGGGCAGGGGGGGAGTCAGGGGTCTGAGCACCCTCAAGACCTGTATCATAGTTCTGAGCACCGCGCAAGGTGTTTGTCTTTTTACAGTGTCCCTGCAATCCAAAGAGTCACTGACGGCTATACCTGGACATTGATGTCATCCCAGACCTGCTAATCTTCCTAACCACCTTCACCGAATGATGGAACATGACAACGTAATACGATGTTGACATGTTTATATATGAGATCTCAGAGAACCCTCCAGACCCGCAGAACAGTGTGGAGTATCACCCTTGGTGTCTGTTATTTACAGGGTACAAGTCAGGGCTGCACAGCGGGTGTGTTCTTTGAATGCGTCTGATTTCCAGCGACCCAGCGTCCTTATTTGGCTGTCCGACATCCCCAGCTGTGCTGCTGTAGTAGCTGGCCCGATGCGG
The DNA here is from genome assembly GCA_963584105.1 of Alviniconcha strummeri. NCBI lineage: Eukaryota > Metazoa > Mollusca > Gastropoda > Provannidae > Alviniconcha > Alviniconcha strummeri. Next base: position 1,195,486 of record OY757552.1, read on the forward strand.
AAACTGTGGCCGTTGAAGGTTGTCGGGTGCAGGTCACAGAACTGTAGAGCCCGCCCCAGCTCCCTGTTGACGTCATTTCTCAGGACGGCATGACCTGTGACGTACTGGAATAGGGGGCCAGGCCTGTCGCCCCGAACTTGTAAGTAAGCTTGCATTGCACTGACAGGGCACAGACCCTGCCCCTATGCTTTCATAGTGACAAGGGTTGACCTTGACTGTGTTTCTAGATCAGTTTGAGTTCCAAGTGCCCTGTTTGCATTTTAATTGGGTTTTTCTCGATTAAATTAGCATTGTGCCTATCTTTTCCTCTGATTGTAATTTCACTAATTCTCAGAAAGGCATAGAAGGCAAGAGCAAACATTGCTTGAAAGGGGTGATGGCGGTACTGATCTGTGCCTTTGTGAGCATGAGACGTTCCAGCACTGGCTTCACAATGGTCATACGAGTGTCGAAACTTTTCTGCTGCTTATGGCAGACACGCAACAGTTTGAGGATGAGGAAAGAGGTTGTTGGATCGGGGATTGCTTTTAATTTGTGGACATATCCTATTGCTGACACGTAGGATGATATGGTAGAGGGTTTATATGACTGGCTGACCAAGTACGCAATGAACAAAGCAAGGTTTGACACCGGAACTGGGAACTGCTCACTGATGGAACACTTCTGTGCAAATTGGACCATATCTTTCCGTGTTGCATAGTTGTAAAAGACGTAAGATATTTCAACCAATGTCGGAATTTTTGCCTCAGATTTCGTGGGAAAATAGGGTGGCTTTAAATAACGGCAGTACAGGAAAATAGATAATGACGACAGATGAAAGATGGAAATTTCATCCCACCAAGACCGTGTTGCAAAGATCTGCGACAAGTTGCAAAGTTCTGGGAACCCAAAGTTTCAAACATATGTACCTATTCAGTTGATCGCGTTTTTGTGACAGTGATGTCGGATGCTGCCTGTTTGATCTATTGATACAGTTTACTGCTGGTTATAGCTGCATCAGAAATAATATTGTAAATGTACCTGCGCCTACATCGTCAGAATGTTTGTTTGTTTTTTGTTTGTTTTTCTCTCTCATTTTTTTCATTTTTTCATTGTCAAGTCAGCACATCGAGTCTACTCAAATTTATTTAGTCGAGTCTGTCATCATAAAGACGAAACTGGCTAGATCTAATGAAAAATTGAACGTAGTAAACATTGTTGACACAGAGGCTTGCCCGCCTAACTACACATCCACCGGCTACTATTCTACATCTACATACTTGTAATTAATGTGTTTTAATCTACCACCATGGCTATGTATGAACACCTATCTTATCCACAAATTAAATAATAATTGATCTACCTTTCTGGTCGATAAAAATAATTGAAGTGGAGGTTACATAAGTTGGTAACCTGGGTTTAAACGCAACAGGCAACCGGGTGGAGGCGGGTGTGTGTGCGTGCGTGCGTGCGTGCGTGTGTGTGTGGGGGGGGGGGGTGGGGGTGTGTGTGTGTGTGTGCGCAGGGGAGTGCATGAAGAATGGGACGAGGGAGGATGCGTGTCGTACGCGTGGACAGTGGCGGGAGGCTGTGCTTAGTGCTTAGACCTATCGGTCGTGGCTTTAGCGGCCATTGTGACCTTCAACCCACCCTCACCCCTTGCACCAATTTAGGAAGTGTGCTGCGATAGAATCGATACATTAACTCGCATGCTGTATCCTATTTTAGGCAGAAATGCCGCTTGGAGACCGCTAGAGTTATAACAAGATTCATATTGCATATGTAACCATCTGCTTGTCACGTGCTATTCCTTGGTTATTATTATAAACGCCTTGCAAGGAGAGCTGTGTTTAGCTGTACTGGTTTGTCATGGCCATGGATGATCTTTTATGTAACGAGAATGAGGGGATGGATATAATGTCATCTGATATTACGGATGTTTGTGACATGGGTTTTCTGATGAAAAGGAAACGGATACTATGTTAGTAAACAGAATTTAAAAATAAATAAATAAAAAAAACACACACACAACTACATTAAAAATATTAATAAATGAATGAGTAAAAGATATAGAAGGAATAGATACATATACAGAACACGCGTACATATACACACATGTATGCACATATTACGTCCACACACACACACACACACACACACACACACACACACACACACACACACACACACACACACACACACACACACACACACACACACTCACACACGAGTGTGTGTGTGTGTGTGTGTGTGTGTGTGTGTGTGCGTGCGTGCGTGCGTGCGTGCGTGCGTGCGTGTGTGCGTGAGTGCATGGGATGTGCAGAATTCTGGATGTGATTCACCATGTTTTAATTCTGCAACACCCAAGCGATCTGGCCGAGGTCATTATTCGTAAAAACGCTAATCTATCGACATCTTCGATGGGATATTCTTCAGTCTTGGCGGTTACTGCTTTGAGTAACAGTAGCATCGTCTGCAGCGTCTGCCATTTTGAACTTGTCAGAAAGGCGAGTGGACGCTGTGAAATAAGGTAGCCTACGCTGTGCAAATGAATTTAAATATCAAGAAAATAAATCAAGTGATAATGTAAGACGTCAAGCAAACTTGCTGTCATAATAATTAGCAAACATTAAAACTGACACTACGATCGCATTATGCCTGCATCGCTCGGCGTCTGCGACCTTTCTTCCCTCCAAAATGAAAGAGCTTTGGCAGACGAACATCTAGTACTCATTTGACGAAGTAAACGGAAGATGTTGATACCACCTCGTGTGAGTGTTCCAGTAGTAAAATACGAACAATCAAAACGTACAGCCTTGATGATTTAAAACAAATTTTAAATAAAATAAAAAACCATTAAAAAGAGAGAGAAGCCATTGGATTGAGATGTAAAGCCGCAACAACAGCAAAAACAACAACAAGAAAAAACAACTTTCCAAACATGACAAGGCTAAAAGCAGTCATAGCCCCGGCCGGGCCTACGACCTTTAGTCCAGCGAAATCGCTAGCGTAAATATCGGCTGTTCAGGCCCGAGGTTCGGCCCGGACTTTGGTGTAGTCCCGGTCGATGGTTACCATTTTGGGGCTATTGTCAATAGCCTTGAGATTTAGGCCGGCCTACCGCTTTAGGCCCGATTCATAGTTATGGCCCCAGACAACAGTAATTGAAATATTTACACGGGATAGAGCGAGCGAGCTAATGTATCGATTCTATCGTAGTACACTTCCTAAATTGGTGCAAGGGGTGAGGGTGGGTTGAAGGTCAAAATGGCCGCTAAAGCCACGACCGATAGGTCTCAGCACTGAACACAGCTTCCTCGCTACTGTCCACGCGTACGACACGCATCCTCCCTCGCCCCACTCCTCATGCATCCCCTGCTCCTTCCTCCCCCTCCCCCCCCCCCCCCTCCCCGCCTCACTTCTCATGCACCCCCCTTTTCCTTCCTCCCCCTCGGCGGCGGCCACTCCTGCGTCCTGCACCCCCCACCCCCCAACCCCGCCCTCCCGCTCCCCCCACCGCCCCCCGGTTGGCTGTCCGCTGCGTTTAAACTCAAGGTTACCAACTTGTGGTGGCAACTGTGTACCCGATAGTAATTAAGGACTTGTGGTGGCAACTGCTCCAAGCAGTCGCCCATCAGCTTCACAACCTCCCCAGGAACCCCCCTGGTCAGTGCCCACACGTATTTGTTTGTCGCGAGAAGTATACTTTTGTCGCGACAAAAGTAAGCTTGTCGTGACAAAAGTGTTTGCTAGCTAACAAAAGTGTTTGTCGTGACAAACGTTGTTTTTGTTTTTCGCGACAAGCACACTTTTGTTGCGACAAAACATTTGCCGCGACAAGCATACTTTTGTCACGACAAAACTGATACTTGTGGCAGCTCTGGCTAATGACACTATCTGCCAACTGTAGTTTCCGGTCAAAGATACTGCTTAATTGCCATGGGAAAGGCGGTCGCCTTGGCTGACTGACTGACCACCCGATTTCTGAAACGCGCTACAGAGTGCCGACACCGGGTACAGAGCGCTGACACCGGGCACCGAGCGCTGACACCGGGCACAGAGCGCTGACACCAGGCACAGAGCGCAGACACCAGAGTGCTGACACCGGGCACAGAGCGCTGACACCAGAGTGCTGACACCGGGCACAGAGCGCTGACACCGGGCGCAGAGCGCTGACACCAGGCACAGAGCGCTGACACTAGCACTGACACCGGGCACAGAGCGCTGACACCAAGCACAGAGCGCTGACACCAGAGTGCTGACACCGGGCACAGAGCGCTGACACCAGAGTGCTGACACCAGGCACAGAGCGCTAACACTGGGCACAGAGCACTGACACCAGAGTGCTGACACCGGGCATAGAGTGCTGACACCAGGCACAGAGCGCTGACACCGGGCACAGAGCGCTGACACCAGAATGCTGACACCAGGCATAGAGTGCTGACACCAGGCACAGAGCGCTGACACCAGAGTGCTGACACCAGGCACAGAACGCTGACACCGGGCACAGAGCGCTGACACCGGGCACAGAGTGCTGACACCGGGCACAGAGCGCTGACACCAGAGTGCTGACGCCGGGCACAGAGCGCTGACACCGGGCACAGAGCACAGAGTGCTGACACCGGGCACAGAGCGCTGACACACCAGAGTGCTGACACCGGGCACAGAACGCTGACACTGGGCACAGAGCGCTGACACCGGGCACAGGGCGCTGACACCGGGCACAGGTGGTGGGGGCGCAAGGCGGGGAGGGTCATCAAGAGCTCCCTTTTGTGACACTGACTAGGTCTTGACCCTCGCACAGTTATGGTCATCGAGCGGTCAGCGCTGAGGGCAGAACAGTCCCGCGTCAGCTGGTTTTGTGCGCTATTGAAGTTGCCTTTACTACCTGACCAGTCGGACTTCTGAGAAAAGGTCAAAAAAACATGATCACACATGTGGCCCAATCCATCAATATTTTATTTTATGTCTCTTCACATCAAGGTGATATTAGACCCAAAAAAACACACCATATAATTATTATTTATACTAATTTCCCCACAGGACTTTGAACAATCGATTTGACAATATTAGTGATAACATCAGTAGTATACAAAATATCTTTTACATTGTTGTAAGCATTTAAGTCATATCCATTTTTCTGAAATAACTCTGTGGTAATAGGACATTCAAGCAGTATGTGTTTAACAGATAACACATGCGGCCCAAAAAAACAATCCTCTGTACTTCCCATGTCCAGTTTGTGTCTGACTGACAATAAAAGCCGTGAGGGGTACGAGGGGTTTCCGTGCAACTGTATGCCCTTTAGGGTTGATTTCAAGTGATTTCAAGTACCAACTGTCTTTCATAGGTCTGTCAGTTCAGGCCAGATTCCCGGCAAGTGCATGACGCGTACAATACGGAGATCTTATCGGACAGAGTTCTTATCTGGGCGAATGTTTGTTTGCCGAACATACTTCGGACAATTCGACGAACTATGATTCGTTTCTTAATTGAATTTTTAGTTCGCAGAACGCGGTTCGGACAGTTCGACGAACTTTACATCGTTCTCAACTGGTTTGTAATGAGAGGCAAGCTTCGGCCCGAACTTGCAGCTGACGCGCAGCACACAGCATGATCGAAAATGTAGGCTAAAATCAAGTCAATATACTTTAATCATCCCTCAAAGGGTAGTTCAACTAACTACTGCCTCATTCTGGGTCCCCAAGACAAGGCTGCGCCTCCCACAAGTTAACAAATAAACAAATTCCCTCCGAAGCGAGTGAAAAACCTAGCGACACCGTCATCCATTTTTTTTTTTTTTTTAATCATCCTCATCCACAGGAGAGCTCTGCTCTCAGCCAATCAGAGGCAATGTTCGTCGAATAGGGCGAATGTTCCCAGAACATGTTGAGCGAAGCTTTTTGGACCCCGAATATAGCTTCGTCGCAGTTCGGCGAATACTCCCAACTAGGTTTTCGAAGCAGAAGTCCGCCCAATTAAGAACCAACTAGGTTCGCCGTATATTTCCAAGTAGGTTCGCAAACAAACATCCGCCCAATTAAGACTTGAACCACCTAGGTTCGCCGAATACTCCCAACTAGGTTCGCCAACAAACATTCGCCCAATAAGGCACCAACTAGGTTCGCCAACAAACATTCGCCCAATAAGGCACCAATTAGGTTCGCCGAATACTCCCAACTAGGTTCGCCAACAAACATTCGCCCAATAAGGAACCAACTAGGTTCGCCGAATGCTCCCAACTAGGTTCGCGAACAAACATTTGCCCAATTAAGAACGGGTTTAAGACGCCAAGCGAGGTCGGCCGCACACAGCGAGGGCGTCTGTTGATTTTCTGGCACAGGTGGGAGACACATTTCGCTACAGAACTTGTAGTACGCCTTGCGGTGTGACGTATAGGTGCGTTTGGTACTGTCCGCGACGGCAGCAGTTTCATGTGGCACCAGCCATCCCGGCGCTTAAGTGTACCACTTCGGTGGATATTCAAAAAACGCGATATAAAACGCTAATCCACTCATGTAGAATCACATGCGATCGCAGTGAGTCTGCTCAAGATAGCGGCGGAGAATAGCGCTATGTAAGCGGATTATCAATCAGTCAAACAAAGCTTTTTGAATTCAAACTCCATTGCATCCAACTCCATGGAAATCAAATCTTTTCAAGGTCAAAGTGAAAGGCCGCTGCTGCTGCGCTTACCCAAGCCACAACCGATAGGTCTAAAGCCCGTTCTTAACTGGGCGAATGTTTGCTCGCCCGAACATATTTCGGACACTTCGACGAACTATGATTCGTTTCTTAATTGAACTTTTAGTTCGCCGAATATGGTTCGGACAGTCCAAACTTACTTCATTTTCACTGGCTTGTAATGAGATGCAAGCTTCGGCCCGAACTTGCGGCAGACGCGCAGCAGACAGCATGATCATGATCGAAAATGTAGGCTAAAGTCAAGTCAGGTCAATATACTTTAATCATCGCTCACGGGGGTAATTCAACTAACTACTATCTCATTCTGGGTCTCCGAGACAAAGCTGCGCCTCCCACAAGTCAACAAATAAACAAATTCCCTCCGAAGCGAGTGAAGAACCTAGCGACACGGTCATCCATTTTTTTTTTTTTTTTTTTTTTTTCATCCACAGGAGAGCTCTGGCTCTCAGCCAGTCAGAGGCAATGATCGTCCAACAGGGCGTGTTCCAGAACATGTTGAGCGAAGGTTTTTGGACCCCGAATATAGCTTCGACGAATACTTCCAACTAGGTTCGCGAAGAAAAGTTGGGCCCAATTAAGAACCAACTAGCTTCGCCGAATACTTCCAACTAGGTTCGCGAAGAAACATTCGCCCTATTAAGAACGGGCTTAAGCACTAAGCACGGCCTCCTCGCACTGTCCACGCGTACGTCACGCATCCTCCCTCGCCCCACTCCTCGTGCACCCTCCTTCTGCTTCCTCCCCCCCCCCCCCCCCCCGCACACATTCCTCATGCACCCCCTTCTGCTTCCTGCCCCCCCCCCCACTCACTCCTCGTGCACCCCCCTTCTGCTTCCTCCCCCCCCCCTCACTCCTCATGCACTCCCTTCTGCTTCCTCCCCCCCCCCCCTCACTCACTTCTCATGCACCCCCTTCTCCTTCCTCCCCCCCCCTCACTCACTTCTCATGCACCCCATTCTACTTTCCCCCCCCCCCCACTCACTTCTCATGCACCCCTTCTACTTCCCCCCCTCACTCACTTCTCATGCACCCCCTTCACCTTCCCCCCCCACACACACATTCCTCATGCACCCCCTTCTGCTTCCTCCTCCCCCCACCCACTCCTCA
>OY757552.1:1203476-1229155 GCA_963584105.1 Alviniconcha strummeri
CTACTTAGTTAGTCACTTATATATATATATAACTTAGTTTATCTAAAGTACTTTTTACATCATCTTGCGGCGTGGTCTACACCTCATTAAATTTTGATATGCATGGTGATTTGCAGATCTGACTACCCTCAGATTTGCTTGTTAAGTACTACCTGTGGTTTGTATTGTGAACTAAGCTGGTATTGTCTGGATTTTGACATGCTAATTATTTTCCCATTGATTAAAAAAAAAAAAAAAAAAAAAAAAAAGTTATGAAAATACTAGATGTTTTGCATTTTTCTTGCAGTTTTTCCCCACTCTTTCTATAGTATACATTGTCAGCATCCAGGAATCTGGTATTGGTGGCTTAAATCATGTGTTAACAGTATTTTTTTTATTTTTTTTAAAGACCAGATAAGATAATAATTCACAACTACCCAGCAAGTAAAACAACAAAATGTACTTCTGTATTCTAGTCCTTTTCACTCAAAATCAAGTGGAATAGAAATACTTCATTTCTGTCAGAGGCATACGCTGTGCTCAGTTATGTTAGATGAGGCCACTTGGCTAAACACTAAGTCACTACTTGGAATGATGGCTCAGTCATGTGAATAATAATGTTGTTACTCTGTGTGTGTGTATGTAGATATATAATAGTATATAATCATTGTTTGCTAGGCTACGGTGATACTTTTATGGAGGATTATGTATGTTAAAGGACGGATGTCGTAAACCAGTGCTTGGAGTTTGGGTCGAGCCTTCACGCTTTCGTCCCCCCCACCCCACCCCACCCCCTCCCGCCCCCCACCGTCCCTAATAAGCAACCTCGCTTTTGTGGACGTAAAGCAGTATGGTCAAGATTGCAGTTCCTCTTTTAAAGAGCCGGCTGGCATACCCCCACTGCTCTTAGTAACACTAGTGTCTAGAAGAGTACTCGAAAAAAAAATCATAGTTCATAGTTCATTATTGTTACCTCAGAGTCATAACTGAAGCTCTTTTCCTGCGTCTGTGGTGCAAACTGTCTTTTCTCGTCGTACCCTCCGACAAGGGGGAGGTTGCAGGGCGCTTGTCTCGCACAGTTGACACATATATATATCTTTCCACAAGATACCTCAAGTCAAGAACTAGAACTGAGTAGTGGTCTACTGCAGGACTCCTTACCACAACACACACCTGTATCCAAGTGACACAGCAGGTCAATTACGCTCACGGGACAACAACAGCTTTTTTTTCTTTTCTTTTTTAAAATTTGTTTTAAACATTATTTTTATTTTAGCCTTGTTATACTTGGACAGATGTTTTTTCTTGTTGTTTTTGGTTGTTCTTTGCTGTTGTTGCGGCTTTATGTCTGAATGGGCCGGCTTTTCTCTCTTTTAATTAAAACTTTTTTCTTTCTTTTTTAAATCATCAAGTTGTATTTTGATTGTTCGTATTTTACTACTGGAACACTCACACGAGGTGGTGGTATCAACATCTTCCGTTTACTTCGTCAAATTAGTACTAGATGTTCCTCGCCCAAAGCTCTTTCATTTTGGAGGGGAAAAAAGATCGCACAAGCCGAGTGATGCAGGCATAATGCGATCGTAGTGTCAGTTTTAATGTTTGCTAATTATTATGACAGCAAGTTTGCTTGACGTCTTACATTTTCACTTGATTTATTTTCTTGTTATTTAAATTCATTTGCAGAGCGTCCACTCACTTTTCTCACAAGGTCAAAATGGCAGACGCCGCAGACGATGCTACAGTTACTCGATGCAGTAAACGCCAAGACTGAAGAATATCCCATCGAAGATGTCGCTAGATTAGCGTTTTTACGAATAATAACCTCTGCGAGATCGCTTGGGTGTTGCAGAATTAAAACATGGTGAATCACATCCAGAATTCTGGGCCTGCCAAGCATGTCTTCACCTAAAGTACATGTTTACCGACGGTTGCGCGTGCGAAGTGAACGAAGCGTGTCGGTGCGCATGCGGAGTTGGGATATTGTCCCGTCTAAAGTTAGCACAGGCGCTGACGCGTGTGATGACCCCTTTGTTATTAGCGCGAAGTCAGTGACTCTGTTGTCTCGACCATTGTCCGCGTCCATACGAACTTTGCCTAAGTAAGTAAGTAAACATGGTGCTTAACGTCCACAGAAACCATAAGGCTTATTAGGGACAGTTGCCTAACTCAAAGTCTCGGACTCCAAAGTCAGGCACTTTGGGGTAGGCCTGGCCTACCATAGGCCCGATTCATAGTTACGGCCCCAGTAGCATTTAGGCCGTGGTGCCCGGGTTGACTGGTGCCGCAGCTCAGCCTGCAGCTGTGCTGTCCTCGCCGTCAGAGCCGCTACTTGGGCTCGCAGCTCCTCCACTTCCTTGCTGTGCTGGGGTTGAGCCGCCAGGACCTGCTCCGCTCGCACCTCCACATCAACATCCTCGCGCATCCAGCGCTGAGCCTCAGTGCTTGATGGAAGGTCACGTCATCATGCTCCCTGACGTAACGACGAATGTCGCGACGGAGGGACGGGGAGGTGCAGCCCGTCTGAAACGGTCGCAGAGCGTAGCGGGGTTGATGGCACCCGCTTGCGCTGCGTTTACCCTGGTGGTCAGCATCAGCAGGCGCTAGCGTACCCCACTACACTCTCCCCCATCCCCTGCCGCCGGCCGTGGAACGAGGTGAGCAGAGCAGAGAGGCCCCGGTGGTCGTCGAAGGTGGCTGCGAGGACTGCCAAAACTTGGGCCGCTGTGTCTGCCTCCTCTGCTGCGTGGATGAGGACCTCCCTCCGGGCAGATCCCTCCAAAGCCTGGATCAGCCACTCCACTGCTGTTCCTTCCTCCATCCTGAAGTTTCGGAGGATGCGCTCCGCCTCCTGGATGAATTCAACGGCGTCGCAGCCACCCGCCTCTCCAGTGAAGCGTGGTAGCTTTGGTGGCTGGATCGCTCGCCACTCCGGTGGTTGCTGTGGTTGGTCTGCCATGTCGTTGGTGGTCAGGCCCGCTTCAACGGCCTCCAGACAGCTCCTCTACACTGTTTCCTGGTCGGTGTGTGACTCTTTTACTTCCAATCCAGCTCGCAGTGCCAAACTTTGTAGGGGAGAAGGGTGGGGAGTGAAGGAAGCAGGTTGAAAGCATGAATGAAGAGTCACAAGTGACCGGTTGCTAAAACATAACATTTAGTTTATTTACACCAACCAGGAAACAGTGTAGGCTCTCTCCTCAATCAGACGCATTGGTGCCCAGGCAACAGCTCACACTAAACGACGACCCGCTACTGCTGGGACACTGGGGGAAAGAGGACGTGGCGGGCCCAGCGCTCAAGTTTTAACACTTCAAATAATTAGGGCCATAAATCTCCCACCCAGTCCAAAAAGAGAAAGGACGACATGAATAAAACGGTTAAGCACAGAACACACACAGTACACTCGGTTACATTTAGAAACACCGAACATTCGTGGAGCACTGCGTAGCGCCTCTGGCATCGTTAAAGGAGCACGGTACACTCGATGAAAAAGGCGATTTCGTCTCAAGCCCTAGCATGGACTTGTAGCGTAGCATGTGTCCCGAAACCACTATTTTATCGTCGGGTGAAGGCGCTCACTTTAATCATCACTGCCGTGTGATCACCCCAAGTCGTGTGTGTGTGTGTGTGTGTGTGTGTGTGTGTGTGTGTGTGTGTGTGTGTGTGTGTGTGTGTGTGTGTGTGTGTGTGTGATATGACCTCTGTGTTGGCCCTTGTGTTTGTTGTTTCGCTGAAGTCAGTATTTACCTTTTTGTTGGTGTTTTCCTGTCTGCACACCAAAGGATGAGGCCGCGACCGAGAACATTCCTGTATATTATCATCCTGCTGTCAGTTCCAATAGGTCTACTTCTCTACATCATCCCCATTCACATGTATGCCGACCGACTCGAGGACGTTCAGATGGGTCGACACAGAGAGCAATCAGCTCTCTAATACACACACACACACACACACACACACACACACACACACACACACACACACACACACACACACACACACACACACACACACACACTCTCTCTCTCTCTCTCACACACACACACACACACACACATACACACTCACACACACACACACACACACACACACACCACAACACAATACACACAACACAACACAACACAACACACACACACACACACACACACACACACACACACACACACAACACAACACAACACAACATACACACACACACACACACACACACACACACACACACACACACACACACCACAACACAACACACACACACACACACACACACACACACACACACACACACACACACACACACACACACACACACACACACACACACACAAATGACTGTAGCAGAAACTTGCTACTGTTATTGGCTGGGGCGAAAATACTGTGAGAAGAGGAAGATTTTCAGTTTGACTTTAAAAGATGAGAGGGTTGAGCAGTGTCTAAGGTATTGTGGGAGTGAATTCCATATGTGGGGTCCAAAGCAAGAGAAGGTGAGAAAGCCATGCTTCTTGCGTTTGCATTTTCGAGTTTTCAGCATGCGGGTGTGAGAAGGAGAGCGTAGTGTACGAGACGGAGTGTAGACATGTAGCAGTTCAGAGAGGTAAGCAGGACCAGAACCATTTATTGCATTGAAACACATAAAATCGGCCATATACTTGATACGTTCTGAAATGGGAAGCCAGTAGAGTTTTTCCAGGAGAGATGTATAGTGTTGATGGCGGGGTGCCAAGAGAACGAGTCTTGCGACAAAGTTAAAACAATTCTGGAGAGGTTGGATAACAGAATTAGGTGTACCCATGAGGAGAAAATTGCAGTAGTCAAGCTGTGAGAGAATATAGGAATTGTAACAATAGTTTAGGCGGCGTCTTCAGTGAGAAACCTGCGGATCGAATTAATGCGTTTATATTAAGTTCGAAATAAGCAGTTTGACAGATCTTTTTTATGACGTGCTTCTTCATGGACAGTTTTGATTCAAAAATGTACCCAAGGTTCCTGGCATAATCAGAAAAGGGGATGTTGTAAGAGCCAAGAGTATTCGAATCAAGGAAGGAAACGATGGAAGGTTTCAAGGAAGACGAAAAGGGAAAGAGAAGAATTTCTGTTTGAGATAATTTTCGGTCATCCATGTTTTTATGTCGTCTGTCCATGCATTGAGTTCTTTGGTGAAGTTGGTCACTTCACTGAGAGGAGCAGATTTCTGGAGCTGTCATCTGCGAAAAGCTGATGGTTTACAGACTGGCTAGCTATCGGAGAGAGGTGTAGTGTACAGGACGAAGAGGATGGGCCCCAGTACACAGTCCTGAGGCACACCGTAAATGAGTTGTGATGGTGAGAAAGACAAGTTACTGACTGAAGTGGACTGATATCTGTCTGAGAGATATGACTGAAACCATTGGAGTGCAGTAGACTGAATGCCCAAAACAGAGTTTAAGCGGGAGAGGAGAATTTGGTGGTCAATAGTGTCAAAAGCTGCAGAAAGATCCGACAAAAGAACAGAAATGTTGTCATTGTCCAGTGCAGAGAGAATATCGTTTACGTAACAGAACGATCTCGGTGCTGTAACTTGCTCGATAGGATGACTAAAAGGGGTTGCTGAGGTTGTTTTCTTGGAGATGGGAGAAGCGGTTGCTGATGTTTTCTTGGAGATGGGAGAGAAGTTTGTGGAGAACGATCTTTTCAAGGATTTTGGACAGAAATGGAAGGTTAGAAATGGGGCCGTAGTTTTTTTTTAAAGACTTTTGTCAAGTGGTGGCTTTTTCAACTTAGGTCTTCAGATGGCAGTCTTCAGATCACGTGGTAAAATGCCAGTGGGAAGAGATGTGTTGATGATGTTCGTGATGGTCGGCAAGAGGATGTCAGGGTTATTATAAAGAAGCGTGGTAGGAATGGGATCAAGTTTACAAGACTTGGCGGGTGGACTGTTGATTATTTTTAAAACAAATTCATCAGTGACAGGTTAGAGCACCGCACTCGTGATCGAAAGGTCGCGGGTTCGAATCCCTGAAGGAGCGGTGGAAGAATTTTCTTCTCTATGGTCAACGTTCTGTGCTGAAGGGGGGGGGGGGGGGGGGGGATCGATAATAAAATGCATCTATATTATATTATAAATATATACTATTACTGGTGCAGTATCGCCCTAATATAACCGTAATGGTTGACTGTGCGTAAAACACCTAGTTACTTACTTACTTACTAGTGCAGTGTAATAACATTTGCATGATTAGCAAATGCCACACATCCGTTCTGAACTCTCGCCCTTATAATTATAAGCTTACTGGTAGACTGAGCGTAAATCATCAAGTTACTTACTATTTTGAACAAACGACAGTATGCCTAGTAGGAGGAAAACAACAAAGTCAAGCAAGGTTTCGTAAAGATTACTCAAAATTAGACCTTTTTAAAAATTTAATATTGAATGCGATTACTTAAGATAACCTTAAAAAGCGTGGAGCAAAAATGTATGTTGCAAAAATGTATGTTGCTTTTGTGGACTTTCGCAAAGCATTCGACTCAGTAAGACGCTGTGAACTTCTAGACACATTTACGAAAGGAAGGAATATCTCGCAAATTTGCAGGGACCATAAAGGCCATGTACATTTCTTTGTTATCCTGTTCAGCACAGTGAAAAATAGGTATACAAACTTTTTCCAATGTGCCAGTGGTGTACGACAAGGATGTGTACTAAGTCCGACATTGTTTTTTTGTTTGTTTGTCACTCAATTGGCAGAACATATGTAAAGCTCTGGCAAACATTGAGTTCAGGTGTTATCCGGTCTCATAGAAGTATTCATCCGGTTGTTTGCGGATGGTGTAACCCTCCAGGCAACAACACAAAGTGGACTGTAAAAACAGCTACATTCTCTGCGAGCTGCTGTTTACCACATATATGGGCATGGAAGTAAACGAAAGACAAAACAAATGTGATGGTTTTTAGAAAGGATGGAAATGTGGGGGAAAAAACCGAGAAGTGGTCTTATGGTGTTAAATTTGTGAATGTGGTCAACGGTTATATATATTTTGGTTTTTACTTTTACAACAAAATTAAGTTACAGAGAAGGAACTTCTACTTTTGCAGCAAAAGGCAAGAAGGCCGTTGATATAAAGCCTTCACGAGGCTAAAGAATTTAACAAGGCAAACAAGATGAGTTTTGTTTGTTTTGTTTTGGTTGTTTGTGTGTTGCTGTTTATTTTTCTTCTTCTATTTTGTTGCTCTTTTTGTTGTTGTTTTGTTTGTTTGTTGATGTTGTTGTTTTGTTGTTTGTTTCATGTTCTTGTTTTTTGTTGTTGTTTGTTTTTTGTTTGTTTATTTTGTTTTGTTAAGGTTCTTGACGCTAAGCTTAATCCTATGTTAGCGTATACATCTGAGATCTGGGAAACAGTCAGCCTTGATAACATAGAAAAGGTGCCAGTGATGACTTGTACGCGTTTCTTTGGAGTTCCTCTGGGAACACCGAACAAGATGATGTACGGTGAACTCGGCCGATGCCCACTTTTTGTGACTAATACATTGCGATGCTTAAAACCTTGCGTGTTTTAAAGATGGACGACATCCTTCAGGATCTCTATGCAAACATATAAAATGAAAATTTCAATGGATGAAAACAGTAAGAGCTGTAGGGTCACTGAGGTGAAGAATGTATTAAGCAAAAGCGGCTTTTACTGTGTCTGGTTGCAACAAGGGGTAGGAGACGTTTATATATATGTACGGTGAACTCGGCCGATGCCCACCTTTTGTGACTAATACATTGCGATGGTTAAAACATTGCCTGTTTTAAAGATGGACGACATCCATCAGGATCCCTATGCAAGCATATAAAAGGAAAATGTCAATGGAGATCACTCAGGTGAAGAATGTATTAAGCAGAAACGGCTTTTATTATGTCTGGTTACAACAACAAAAATATTTTTAATATTTTTATTAAAAAAAAAAAAAAAAAACCGAATTGAAACAGAGACTTACAGACATTATTGTCCAAGAATGAAATGCAACTAATCGAGATAAGGACAGATACTTTCCATACCGCAGTGTTAAGTCGATATTTGAACCAGAACAGTATCTTTCAATTCTAGAAATGAAATGCTTCAGAGTTAGATTTTTGGCAACTGCAACTTGATGTGCTACCAATTCACAACAATCTTCATCGCTACAGAGCTTGCGCTATACAGATAAACTGTGTATTTTGTGTGAAAGCGATAGAAATGAAGAGCTCTTGTTCATTTGTCCTCTCTACCTTGACATGCTGGAAAAACGTATGGACAATACGTCTCGTCTTTCGAAAATGTCAGTCTTCGAAAAGCAAAACAAAGATGTTTAGATTGGCCAAGTTTGTTTCCAATGCGATTGAGAGAAGAAACGAGTTTAGAAGGACAGACTAGTTTTACGATGTAGCATTGTACACAAGAGACTGGTTTTACCTCTCTCTCTGTCTCTCAGAGACCATCTTTAGTATAATAAATGTATTTTAGTGCACAACGTTATCCATAACAAATCACCCCAATATTTCAGACAGCTTGTCCACATTGGAGCGCGCAGCGAGCATAGTTCACGGAACAGCGTTCTTATTTTGCACCAAAGAAGAATTCATATTTATAAGATGAGTTTTGCTTACTCTGGATCCTTTTGCTGGAATGCGCTACCTAGAAGTCTTAGAATAGCATGCTCAGTGAGCACATTCAAATCTAAAGCTCTTCAACATTTTCGTACTGAATGTAACACGTAATTTTTCAGTCTTGAACAGTACAGTATTTACTTTCCTAATGTTTGAAACACCTGGCATTTTATGTGTTTATGTGTTTATGTATAAGTGAGTGTATATGCGCAAACGTGTGCGGGAAATTTTATTTTAAGCGTATGGATATATTTTTCTTGGATGGTGAGATATATTTCTTGTCTTGATTGTATACCAGCTCTGTGCTAAGTATACAAAATACTGATTTAAATGATATTTAATTCCTTTCATCTCTCCAATTTCTGTTCATAGTATCAGCGGTAGTAGCGGTAGTATATTGTTATCATTGCAGTGCTAATTAGGACATTCATTGCCACATGTATGTAATATGTACATACATGTGTGTGTATGTGTGTATATGTATATATCACTTCTATATCTTTTACCTATTAATTTGTTTACGTTATTATTGTTGTTGTGGTGGCTTTATTATTTGATTTATTTTATTTTATTTAGTATCAGATTCCTTTTCTTTGTTGTCGTTTTCTTAAGCTTAATTTTATCCCTCCCCTTCCCCTACTCTCTCTGTAAATTACCCAAAATGGGTTGCTGTTTTTGACCTTTTTTTTCCAGATGTTTTTCACTGTTTTTTTGTTTGTTTTTTGTTTAGTTTTTCTTTTTTTCTTTTTCTTTTCTCTTTTTTTTCTTTATCATTTCCGTTGCCGTCGCTGTCTCGTTTTATATGTGATATTATTATTATGATTGAGGTTGTATTTGTCTATATCCTTCTATCATAATATTTCACTGTGAATGTCTTGGTTATTAGTAGTAGTGTAGCAACGGCAGATATGTGAGTCGGCCTTTGTGCTAATAGCTTCACCTTTGAGAAATAAAGTTTAATCAGTCAATCAATCAATCAGTCTTCCCCTCTCTCTGTCTCACTCTCTCTCTCTCTCTCTCTCTCTCTCTCTCTCTCTCTCTCTCTCTCTCTCTCTCTCTCACACACACACACACACACACACACACGCGCGCGCGCGCGCGCTCGCACACACCATGAAAAAGGGTACACGGGGAACCGCAACTACAGTGAGACACGTTATTAATATATATAACTAAAAATATAGTTATTTTGCTTCTTGTAAGTTTTAACATTTCCGCCAGAATGTTGTGTCAGGACCATAAAATTATTCCTTTCCTGCTTTTAGTTTGCTTACAGCAGCTCTAATGTCGGTGTCAGAGATTGGCGGGTTTAAGACATCACTATCCAAGTCAAGTATTTCGGTGACCTCGTCATCCAGCTCACTACACTCCCTGCTAACCCGACCATCTACTTGGGAAAACAGTTGTTTAAAGTGATCAAATCATCCTTGTCGGTCAATATTTTCACTTCACTTTGGTTTCCGTTCACCACAGCATGTCCTAACTTCCTTTCAGAAATCAGATGAATTATTTATATTTGCGGCTAGTAATGCTGCTTTTCGTTTTCAATACTTTTTCTCTTGCTTAATCAGGTTTTTGTACACCTTGTTCGCATTTTGTATATTTTGATTGTTAATGTAACAGGCATGTGATCTGACTCTGTCAAACTACGTACATCAAAAAAATCGACGCGCATGCTGTAAAACAAATCGCGTGACATGGTTACATGATGAACTACTCAGTGTCACTTGAGAGAGAGAGAGAGAGAGAGAGAGAGAGAGAGAGAGAGAGAGAGAGAGAGAGAGAGAGAGAGAGACAGACAGACAGACAGACAGACAGACAGACAGAGAGAGAGAGAGAGAGAGAGAGAGAGAGAGAGAGAGAGAGAGAGAGAGAGAGAGAGAGAGTGACTGACTGACTGAATGAATGAATGAATGAATGAATAAACTTTATTTTACGAGGGTAGTGGAGAAGACTCGAGTTCTTTTTACATCCAGCCCTCGCACATGAGGGAAACTACTATTAACTAAGGATACAGTGAGCTAAAGTATGTTGAGTACATGTACATTCATACAATTCATGTTGAAATGGACACCGGTAAACCGAGAAACAAGTAGATAATGAGCATTTTTTTTTTAATTATATATATAGATATACATACATACATACATAGAGAGAGAGAGAGAGAGAGAGAGAGAGAGAGAGAGAGAGAGAGAGAGAGAGAGAGAGAGAGAGAACACAATTATATACCTGTTTTATGGTGTGCATGTATGTGTGTGTGTGTGTGTGTGTGTGTGTGTGTGTGTGTGTGTGTGTGTGTGTGTGTGTGTGTGTGTGTGTGTGTGTGTGTGTGTGTGTCTGCAGACCAAAAGATGTGGCCGCGACCAAGAAGAACATTCCTGCATATTCTGATCCTCATGGCAGTTCTAGTAGGTCTACTTCTCTACGTCGTCCCCATTCGCATATCTGCCGACGGACTCAAGGACGTTGACAAGGGGTCGACACACCACCAGAGAGCCATCAGCCCTGAAATGACACCTCAAGGGACGTTGGACAATTCAACTCTGAAAGAAACAAAGCGAAGGCCTAAAATTTCGTCTCCATACATTGCCGACTGGGAGCATAGAGGCTTCTGCCTGGAACACAACAAACGTCGAAACAATGACCAAAATATTGCACATAATGCGAAGTTGATCTACTACTGGCAAGAGGATAATTCCTTTCCAAAGAACTCTCGTTACTCTGATCTGTGTAGCCAACCCATCGGTCGATCCTGCGAACTGACGTTCGACGGCTCCAAGCAAGCCAAGGCGGACGCGGTTATCTTCCATGCCAGCAGGATCAGCAGAACCAAGCCACCTTTCAGAAAACGTCGCGGGCAGGTCTGGGTGGCACGAGCTTTGGAATCTCCACCTCACTGGTTGAAAGGTTACGCATCTCCTGCGTGGAGGGGGGTCTTTAACTGGACAATGACTTACCGTACTGACTCCGACATTTTTTCACCTGTCGGAAGACTGGTCCAACTTCAGACCATAATCCCAAAAAACTACACAGAAATTGCCTCCAGGAAGACAAAGTCAGTCGGTTGGTTCGTGAGTAAATGCGACACGACGTACAAGTATGGAAGCCAAAGAGAGAAGTACGTAAAGGAACTCCGAAAGTACATTGACGTCGACATTTTCGGGGAATGTGGTCCCCATGACTGTTCAAAAGATCACATGATGCGCTGCATGGATCTATTGAACGTCAAGTACCGCTTCTATCTGTCCTTCGAGAACTCGCTGTGTCATCAGTACGTCACCGAGAAGGTATTCAGGACGTTCCGGGAAGACATACAGGTGATTCCTGTCGTCCTCGGGGGCCATGACTACAAGCGGCATCTACCTAAGGGTACATACATCAACACGGCTGACTTCCGGTCACCGAAAGATCTGGCGAAGCATCTTCGTGCATTGAGCAAAGACGTTCACGCCTACGCTGCAATGCTGGAGAGAAAGAGTCAGTACATAGCCTGCCACGGTAGAGAAACACCCTGGTGTAGGCTGTGCGAGATGCTTCACATGAAAAACATGGGCAGCAAGGTGTACAAAGATTTGTATCGCTGGTGGGAAAAAGGAAAGTGTGTGACTGCCGAGCAATTCTATGCACGCCGTAAATCAAAGGGGTGATGGATTTCTCAGTGAGTCACATCGCCTACTAGTCAGTGAGGAATTCCGCCAGCTGGTTTGTATCGCCTACATCCAGCTTAGCTGCCTTCTGTCCTGTAGGGAAACATGGGCTTGTTGCAGCAACAGCAAAGGTGTACATAGTCTCACACAACTCTGGCAAACCTGGAATCTTTTTTGTTGACCAGTCGTTGTGTAGTGGGAATACGATAATGAATATTGTCGTGTTAGGTTTCCCCTTGTAGAGTTAGTTGTCCCTTTGTAGATGTTGGTGTCCCTTTGTAGAGTTAGGTGTCCCCATGGTGATCGACTTAAAAAGGAAGAAGACATCTACTACACTCCTAGTCATTAAAGGTCAAACAGTGGAGATGGTAGACTCCTTTCGGTTCTTAGGTACTACAATGAATAGAAACGAAATGGGAGGGCAATATGACATCAATCGCCAAGAAAGCCCAACAACGTATGTTCTTCCTTCGCCAACTGAGGAAGTTTGGAGTCAACAGGAAGATCCTCATACAGTTCTATCGGGCAGTTACTGAGAGTGTGCTGACATTCTGATTCAGTATCTGGTATGGCAGTGTCAGTGTTCATGACCAAAATATACTTGTCAGGGTTGCATCAAAACTCACGGGTTGTGAACTGCCGTCACTGGAGTCCATGTACACCACACGGACCCAGCGCAAAGTAAGATGCACCACCGCCGATGAACAGCATCCTGCTCATTACCCTCTCCAATGTCTGCCATCTGGGAGGCACTTCAGGACTATCAAAACGAGAACTTCTCGCTTCAGACAGTTTGAATTCAGTGGATTTTATTAAATTTTCAATGTGTAGCCTCCAGTTTAGCTTAGTAGTTATATATACACCCAAAAACTTTGTATTCTGTTTGTAATTTAATAACTGACCATCTAGTTCTATTTGAGGTAAGCTTGTTGCGGTTTCTCCATTATTAAAAAGCATTAAACACGTCTTCTCCCGTCTTAATTCAAAACCGTTATCCTTCATGTAAGCAGTTAGTTTATTTATTTACGATTGATATAGTTTTTGTACATGATTTACCACCCTCTTATTTGTATGCTTTCTAAGAGTTGTGATAACCCAAATAGCAATATTATCTGCATATTGCGCCACATGTGTGTTATTTGATAATACTTTTGGGAGATCATGTATAATAATGTTAAATAGGATAGGTTCAATAACTGAGCCCTGTGGAATACCCATATCAATTGTTTTATTATATGAATATGTCTTACCTACTCGAGTACAAATACATCTTTTCGGATAAGAAGTTTTTAAAACATTGAAACATCATACCAGTTATACCTATATTTTTCAGTTTATAAAGTAGTCTAGCATGCCATACACTGTCGTAAGCCTTTTTAACATTAGAAAACTGTGGCCAGAGTACTTTTTCTCCTCGAAAACTGTTTTTTAATATGACTTGTGAGTTTTACTAAATGATCAGTTCTACATCTTCCTTTCCTAAAATCCTGCTTGATTAAGAAGGATTATGCCTTATGTTTTTCCCTTCACAATAATGTAGCAATCGTTTGAGTATGATCTTTTCCATTATCTTACCAGCATGTGATGTGAGTGCAACTGGTCTGTAGCTAGCAATTGCTGATTTTGGTGTGTGTGGTACTGGTAGAGAGAGTGTGTGTGTGTGTGTGGTTGGGGGGAGGGGGGGGGAAATAAAATGTATCTATATATAGTATAAATATATTCTATTACTGGTGCAGTATCGCCCTAATATAACCGTAATGGTTGACTGTGCGTAAAACACAAAGTTACGTACTTACTTACTTACTTACTAGTGCAGTGTAATAACATTATATTTGTTAGACTGTTATATACTTATGATGATGCGGAGTGGTAGAAGGAAAGCGACAGGCAGCGGAGTCAGGCAAAGAGAAGACCACAGCAGATTTCAGGCGTACAGCAATTAGGAGTTATTTCGCAGCAGACAAATTTTCAGCACACCCAAAATTTAAGTACACATAGCTTGATTACCACCCTGTAAGTAAGTGAACATGGTGATTAACGTCCGCAGAAACCATAAGGATTATGAGGGACGGCGGGAAGGGGGTATGGAGGTGGGGGGAGACGGAGATTATATACCTACCCCTGCACTGTCACCACTAGAATGACTCCTGCATTAAGATGGGCGGTGATGGGAGCAATTTTAATGTGTCATTAATTGTGAGGGACAAAGTCACAAGGCAGTGTCCACAGACCACAACTTTTGAGGAGAAAGGAGAGCCGAAGCGGTCACTCGCACACATAGATAACAGGGCGGAGCAAGCCGCAAGTAAAAGATGCTCTCGCTACTGTCAAATCGGCCCTCTGGACCACAGAATGGCCGACATTTGTGTTTCCTCGGCCCGTACACGTACAATTTTCTCAACAATAACTAGACTGATTAGATCGTGAAGAACATCAAATGAAAGCTGAAGTTACAATCCTTTAAACCATGTAAACAGAATGTACAAACATGACTTATTTTTATTTATGACAAGCGTGGGAAGCGTGGCTTGCGCCTCTCTATCAACAGATTCGTACAGCTAAATCGCAGCTAACACGGTGTACAAAATATTAATGTTGACAACACTTACATCAGAATAAAGTGCACGCTCGTACGGTTAAAATGGTGCATAACAATTACAATGCAGTGTTTTGAGTGAGAAGCGAACACAGTCAAAGATAGCAAGAAAACAATCGGCGTGACCTTTGCAACACCATGGAGTCATGCTCTCTGTGCTAACTATACAAAACAATCGGCGTGACCTTTGTAACACCATGGAGTCATGCTCTCTGTGCTAACTATCGCTATGAGCATCCTGGGAGGCTACATGATTTATGGCTCGTCCTTGCTCTTTGTTGTTGCGGGATTGATTGTTGTGAGGGACAAATACGGCTGGACAGCGGTCACTGGGAGTGCGGCAGAGCTCTTTGACAAATTAATGGGCTGGACGTTCCGAACTTCCCTTAAACAAAGAAACATGCTTCTTTTGATACTGAATTTGTAAGTCATTTCAAACTGCTGTCAACGGCTGACGCCGCTCAACAGAGGAGGTATGACGAATCGTGACGGGGAGATAATCACGGAAATACGACGAGAGTATATATAGCGGGCCGTACTGGTCAAGAACTTGATCCGCAAGTGGACCAAGCTCATCTCGTCTCCCACTGATTTGAACTACTTACATCGAAGGCAAGGTTGTTTTACAGATTGTCCCTAAGATACAGTTTAGCCAAAAGCTACAATACTGTGGTCAGAGTGGGGATCAAGCTGCGGCTCAGCATAGACTCGAGCAGTAGCTATGGCTTAGCCTATAGGACAGAAGCTATGGATTGGTAGCGGTAGTGAAAGCAGGGGCGAAAGGTCAGCAGAGACATAGGGACACCATAGGGGCTGATTAGGAATTGTCTCTTGTATTTGATTTTCTTTCATTGAAAATGGCTCAGCATAGTCTAGAACTAGCTATGGGATGGCAGTAAGAAATGAAGCTCGGGCTAGACTAGAAATGGCTATGGAATGGCAGTAAGAAATGAAGCTACAGCTTAGTGTAGGACAGAACTGGCTATGGGATGGTAGTTAGAGCAGAAGCTATGGCTTAGCATATATATAGGACAGAAGCTCTGGATTGGTAGTGGTATTGAAGACGGGAGTGCACGCTCTCCATAGACTAGGGACAGGACGGGCTGACTAGGAATGGTTTCTTTTATTTGATTTTCTTTGACTGAAACTGTTAAAACTGTTGACTGTTTACTTTATGTAAGAAGAAACGGAATAAAAGACCAGGAAAAACTAGACTATCGTGCTTGTGTCAGTTCTATTTGGATGGCGGTAACTGTTTTGTATGTCCTGTGTGTTGGCGGCTCTTGTAACAGCTAGAGCCTGTGGCGCGTTATCTTGTAGCAGCATCGCTGATATCAAGTAGAACGTAGCTTCTACAGTACAATATACTTCATTCTGACACAAAATGAACACGAAACTTGAAGTCATTTAAGCAATATATTATACTACAAAGCACTGATCGACACATAATTAATCGAGTCAAAACAACGATTCACTACTAAACAGAAAAGGACGCGCAGTGCAAGCGAGGGTTATAAAAATAGATCTGTTCATGTTCAGAGAGCGAGGCATCGACTTATCTTTTAGCTCCATCCTGCGTAAAAATAATAATAGGGAACCTATACAGCGCTTTCGGAGACTCAAAGCGATTTACAACTGAAAGGAAAACACCGAACTCTACAAAGGGAACAGTAAACTCTACAAAGGGACACCTAACTCTACAAAGGGAACACCGAACTCTACAAAGGGATACCTAACACTACAAAGGTGTGTGTGTGTGTGTGTGTGTGTGTGTGTGTGTGTGTGTGTGTGTGTGTGTGTGTGTGTGTGTGTGTGTGTGTGTGCCTGCCTTTATTGGCACTGTGCACGCGCGCGATCCTGTGTGTGTGTGTGTGTGTGCGCGCGCGCGCACGTTCGCGCGCGTTCTTCTGTGTGCGTGTTTTACCATGCTTTATTAATTTTTGTATGTTTTGTTTGCTTGTTTGTATACCGTTGATTTATATAATTATGAGTATTTGCGCACTCGCTCTACTACAAACAGACCAATGGTTCAAATACATCAAGTATATCTGTTATAGAGCAGTGTCTCCTCGACTGTGCCAAAAAATTTAAACAGTAACTTTTCTTGCTGTGCGGGGACTTTAATGCGAAGACAGGAAATCTTAATAATTCACTACAAGAATGTGAGGAGGACACACATGAATTTATCCAGTCAGATTTACGTGGGTACAGACAGTCACAGGATAAAATAATCAACGCATTTGGCAGGATGCTTCTGGAGATGTGCGCTACTTACGATCTGACTATTCTTAATGCAGCGTGCCCAGGCGATGAGCTTGGAAACTTTACATATGTGTGTAGCACAGGCAGTAGCACGATTGACTGTTTTATCATTTCCATAGAGCTTGCGGAAAAGGTCGTTGAACTTAAAGTTGCTGAACGATGGGGTTTCATAGCATTTGCCTATAGAGATACAGATAGGTAAATCAGAAGAGTGTACCAAAACCTAATAGTTGTAGCCACATAGAAAATTTAATCTGGGGACAATAGAAGAGCTGACTTTGAGGAAAACGTACGCAAAAGACAGTTTCTAGATGACATTAAAGAGCAATGACAACTCTTCAACTGTCTGTGGATGAAGCAGTTAAATGCCCTGAGCCAGTGTTTGCTCACGGCAGCACAGTGCATAGTTAAAAATGTCTGTACAGGGCCCAGACAAAGTGTGCGGTTTGACTGTGAATGCAAAACACTGAAAAGAGAAATACGAAAATGGTATAGAAAATTTAGACGAGAGGAAAGAGGGGCAGAACGACAAAAGAACAGAATAACATACATTACCTGCAGGAAAAGATACAGGACATTATTAAAAGACAAAAAGCAAATTTACAAAACTGAAAAGGTAAAAAAACGTGCTGGACAAAACAAATCATTCAAAACAGTTTTGGAAGGAGGTCAGGTCTGTGAACCGCGTGGCCCAACAGCGGCCTGATATAAACGAAGTCGAGTGGACCAATCATTTTAAGAGGGCGTTCGGCACAGAGTCGGCCAGTGCCCAGCCTGTGGTTATAGATGAGGCAGACCCACATAGTGTGGATGTTCTGGACAGTCCTATTACTGAAGAGGAGATAATTAGAGCTGTTGAAGATCTCAAAAGCAAGAAGTTGCCCGGTACTGATGGTATAATGGCAGAGATGATAAAGACCTCACTTCCGCAGATTTTACCTTTTTTTTTTTTTTTTTTGGTGGCATTGTTCAATCGTATTTTTGATACAGGGGAGTACCCGACTGCATGGACAGGTGCAATTATTATTCCGGTACATAAAGGTGGCAACAAGAACGACCCTGATAATTATCGGGGGTGGGGGTGGGGGGGGGTGTCATTGTTGAGTATTCTTGGAAAGGTTTTTGCTCACATTTTGAATAAACGACTGTCGTGGTGGCAAGAGGAAAGCAACAAGATTGATGAAGAGCAAAGTGGTTTTCGTACCGGATATTCAACCATGGATAATGTGTTTGTTTTGAATGCAATGTTCAGTGGTACCTGACAAAACAAAATCGAGAAAAGTGTATGTATGCTTTGTTGACTTCCAAAAAGCATTTGATACGATCAACGGAATACCTTATGGGGTAGGTGGAAAAAAGTTGAACATTTTGCAAAGCATATATAAAATAGTAAAATCATGTGTACGGTGACTTGAAAGTCTTGCTGACTTCTTCGACTGCCCTAGTGGGGACTGGGGCAGGGGGCGTTTTGTCGCCAGCTTTGTTTTCGTTTTTCATCAAAGAATTAGCGCTTGATGTCGCCAAAAATGGATGGTATAGGGTACAACTTACTCCGGATATAAGACAGATTTTAATAATGCTCTTTGCTGATGACGTCATTTTAACATTAAACTGTGTTAAAGGTCTTCAGACTCAGATTAACCTACTGAAATAATATGCTGATAACTTTTCGATGACAGTCAACATACACAAAACTAAAATAATTGTATTCAGGGAGGGAGGCTTCTTAGGAGCAAATAAAATATGGCGGTATGGAAACGAAGTTACAGAAGTTGTAAACTGTTATAAGTACTTGGGACTAGACTTTACTACTAAGTTATCTTTAACCAAACAGTAAATGAGCTTGCAACAAAGGCAAAAGCAAGAACTGCACAAGTACTGAAATGTCTTTGGAGACTAGGCAGTGTACACAGCGAGGTGTTCTTTAAAATACATAACGCTCAGATTCTTCCCGTATTTATGTATACATCAGAGATATGGGGGTACAAAAAATTTGATGCGATAGAAAAGGCACATTTGTTTGCTTGTAAAAGACTCCTCAATGTGGGGTTACAGACTCCAAATGTTATGATGCTCGGAGATCTAGGTAGATTCCCTATTTTTATTCTGACAGCTGTACGTTGTATTACATTTTGGCTGTGAATCTTGCGTTTACCAGAAAAAAGACTGACAAAAAAAAAAAAAAAAAAAAAAAAAAAAAATGGTTACAATATGTTAGTCCATTTGCAAGAGAATGGTAAAAAGACAAGGACTTTCATGTAATGCAACTGATTTGTACAAATGAATTTGGTGAGGTGTGGTTTCAACAGGGAGTAGGCGATGTTGGTGCATTCTCAGATGTTTCAGACAGAGATTGATTGATCAGTACACACAAGGCTGGGTGGGTTACAGATATCGAGACCAAAGAAATGTTCGAATTTTATTCCTGCTTTAAAAGTATTTTTTTCAGAGTGAAAAATACATAGACTATCAGCAGAGAAGGTGTTTTAGGGACTCTTACATACCGTTCAGATTGGGGATATCACCTATACATGTACACAGAATGCGTTACAGAAAACATGTTGTTCCGATTCAGTTACTTTGTCATGTGTGTAAAAGTGAAATCGAGGACGAATCACATGCGATATTCAGATGCAATGCATATGGGCGCTTGAGAAAAGAGGTGAACATTATAGCAAGTACCAGTACTACCCAGGACACTGTTCATGCTCTGTCCCGTGTCATGGCTGCAGGCGACGAACAGTCTGTTATTCAGCTTTCACGCGTTCTGCACTTCCACATGCGGACTCGAGCTGCATCAAGTGAATGAATGGAATTCAGTTTGTGTCCGACCGGAATAAAGGTAATGGAGGTAAAGGATGAATGAATGGTTGACTTAAAGCGAATGTGCTAGTAAATTTCGATAGAAAATCTTGTCCTGACAAAAGATACAGTAGTAGTATACAATGCACGTGTGCAAAAAAAGAAGGCAGCCACTTGGAGCATAATGCATGAAATGCACGATGAAATGCACGATTGATGTTGCAACCTGTAATAGTTATGTGTAATGTAAATCTACATTTTGCATGAGTCCCGTCCCCGCTTGAAATGAACGTATACTGTTTATTCAATAAAATATCTCTGTCTCTCTCTCTAACACACACACACACACGCACGCACGCACGCACGCACGCACGCACGCACGCACGCACGCACACACGTGACACCTTTCAGTGTTTACACAGATATATACAGACCAAAATGACTTGGTTTCTTCTGATCGACATCTGTGGAAAAGGCACACCACACTGACCCAGATGATTGTATGAAAATAATCATGTGAAATCACAGGACCCGCAAGAACAAAAAAAAAAAAAAAAAAAAAAAAAAAAAAGTAAATCCACACGTACACATTTCGAAAACTGCACTCAGAATGAACAGCCACAAAAATAATCAGTCGGACGAGCACCAACGTCGGCGTTTGCTTACAGTCGCATGTGGTGCAGTTGTCTCCCCTGATAGGCATTGTACACAGCCGCCGCTTGGGGCGCTTCGCGTAATGCGATTCACGTGTTTTACTATGCGGGACGCACTATGTTTCCGTAGCTATTAGCCGTTTGATGTGAGTAACTGTATATGTGAATTTAGACAGCTGTCGATTGATTGTTTTCTTCAACAATGGCATAGTGGTATGGTTTCAAGGGATCGCCTTGCTTTTTACTGCTCGTTCAAATAAAATCATTCCCTAGCCGATTGTTTGTGTGTGATAAAGAAAGCTGTTCTAAGAAAGAGCTTGATTAGATATAGACTAGGAGTATCTCCTCTTAAAGTAAAAGTCCAAGGTTTTTAAGTATGCAAAGTGGCCATCGAAATGATTGACAAATGAGTCACTAGTTTCAGATTTAATGAAATAAAACATTAAAAAAATTGCTTAATTGGGTTTTTAATTGATTTTATTTTCTGTAGGCTTCCCCGGAAGTGACGTCAGTCAGTGCGGTTGCCATCTTAGATTCTTCAGTAAACTGTGTATGCGTGTGGTCGACAAAAAGTTAACTATGTCGGCCTACTGTGTTGCCGCGAACTGTAACAATTCGCAGACGACCCCAGGTATAACAATGCACGAGCTCCCGTGCAATCGACCCGCAGTGAGGCGAAAGTAGATTACGTTTATACAATTCAAACGAGCTGACTTTCTTGCTGCGCCGCATCACGCCCATTTGTGTAGCGAGCACTTCAGTGAGTGCGATTTCGCAAACCCCATGGAATACCGCATGGGGTTTGCTTCGAAGCTGACACGATGTTCCGATACTCTTTCAAAATCCTGCCTGACAGGCTCAAACTGATACGGCTGTGTCCTTGTGGGTCTCTCGGGCAAAGTGTCAGTTTCGTCTTCGGAGCTTGAGTTGGCCATTTTGCAGCGACTCCCCAGAGTGACGTAGTAGGCATATGGGCACGTGATTTGGGCGTCATGACGACGCTTTCGGTACGACAGAAAATGCCTCTTTTTCGTGCATTTATAACCCTCAGATCACAGTTTCACCTACATCATCGTTCTCAGCGAGCTTTAACGGAAATCGTATCAAAAATCATCCCTAACCTTGGACTTGTCCTTTAAGGCCCACAGACATATCAGATACACAGACATATCAGAAGCAAATTATGCATGCCCGTTTTGTAAAGATACCCACGAAACAGAAATGAATTTCCTCTTTCGTGTAGAATGAACACACAAGGGAGTTAATATAAAAAGCTCAGGGAAACCTACTTGCTTGAATAGTTCTGTCTCCCTCCACCTGCGTTTAAAATGGCAGTATTTTTACTGGCTGATACAGGGAAGACCTTACCACTTGCAATCTTCATTTCCGAAGGAAGGCGGTTCTCTGGCATTCTTACAAAACACAGCCAATATCTAATGAATTTTACATAATCAACAAACAAGGGAGTTAATTAGCGCTCGAAATACTCAACACAAGTACAACAACAAAGACCTGAGTCGCCTGCGGTAACTGTCACCTGGCATGCGTACATAACTCCACGAGAAGTACATCCTCTGAGGAATAACTCCCCTGTTTGATGATTCTGCACGAGCGCTCTGGGCCTCGTTCTGTTTCAGATTTTTGCATTTTACATAAGTTATATGAGAGAGAGAGAGAGAGAGAGAGAGAGAGAGAGAGAGAGAGAGAGAGAGAGAGAGAGAGAGAGAGAGAACTCGAACTCGAATTGTTTATTGTACATCGGCCATAGGCCATTATACAAACAAAGGGGTGGGGGGGGGGGGGGGAGGAGGAGGGGGCATGGAATCAAGCAAAGTAAACGAAGAAATAAACGGGGGGGGGGGGGGGCATTCGCACACACACAGAATTATAAATTTTTGGTACAACTGCAGTGTCACCCATTCCTACACTTACTATCAAGAAATTGTTTTCTTTTGTTTGTGGCATGAAAAATAAAGGAAGAATCCTGGATCTAAAGGAAGAATCTGGTATAAATTTCCTTCTGAGGTCCGCGTACATGGGGCATTTAAACAAAAAGTGATGTTCGTTTTCAATTTCATTTATACAAAAAGCACAATTTCTGTCTAGAGATAAAACGCTGTACTGGTGTAAGTTGTTGTTTAATGGAAGTACTCCAAATCTGGCCTGTGCTACAGCCACTATAAAGCAATATATATCAGTGTTTGAAATATACTTCTCTTTTTCAAATATCATCTTAAAAGACCGATAAATTTTATACCTATCTTTGTCTCTAACAGCTCCAGACCATTCCTGTATAAACATGTCTACTAGCCTTTGTTTGAATGACCTCAAAAAGGAGTTTTTATCACCAACTCCCTGCTGCAGCCATACAAAGTTGAATCCAGTTTCACACAGAATTTCCCTAATTTTAGAAACCCAGCAGTCTTTTCCATTTATGTCTAAACACAGCAGCATTTCGTAGGCTGTTTTCGGCAGTCTGTCATTCCCCATTTCCAATAATCGAAACCAATACTTAATGCAACTAACATAGCTATTTATAAAAAGAGGAAATCTTCCTAAATCACCATACACCATTTTACTGGGTGTTCTGACCGGAACTCCGAGGAATCTTTTACAAGCCATTAGTGATTTTTTTTCAATATTCTCAAGTCTTTGTAGTCCCCAAATTTCAGATGAAAAACAGTAAATTGGTTGCACTTTGGAATCAAATATTTTGAAGAATGTTTCGTATGTCATTTCTGAGAGAGAGAGAGAGAGAGAGAGAGAGAGAGAGAGAGAGAGAGAGAGAGAGGAGAGAGAGAGAGAGAGAGAGAGAGAGGGAGAGAGAGAGAGAGAGAATGAATGAATGAATGAATAAGCTTTATTTTACGAGGGTAGTGGAGAAGACTCGAGGTCTTTTTACATCGAGCCCTCGCCCATGAGGAAAACTACTATTAACTAAGGATACAATAAATTTCTTTTAGCCGATTAATGTGAGGTTTGTCTCTCCCGCACGTGCTCTGCAGGTATGACTATAACCGCGTCGCTCACCCATAGTTTAAATTTGGATCTACTCAGCCGGTAATTGAGTTGTTCTTTCAATCAGCTCCAGGTGGGAATTAAGTAGCTTACCTGAGCCTTCTCCGCCCACGTTCATGCTGTTATAAACCGCTGATAATGAAACAACAAGCGGGCACATTAATCGGCTAAAAGAAATTTATTTCATAATTAGTTTTATTTTTGTTTAGGCCTTGTGGCGAATATCTCCCATAAGTCAGCGAGGTAATTAGGTTCAATGGTCTGTGCTGTATAACCGTTTTACTGTCGCTGGACTTGACATCCTATATATCTGTTTTTGATTATTTTGTATTATTTCTAAGTTTGCACCGGCAGCTTGATTATAAAAGTGGTCGTGTCACTCGTCTTTTGGGAAGGGAGGCGGTGGTGGTGGAGGTGGAGGTGGTGGCAGTGAGATGGTGGAGGAGGAGGAGGTGATGGTGGAGGTAGTTAGGAGGAAGTGTTGTTGGTGGGTGGTGGAGGTGGACGTGGTGACAGTGAGAACGGTTTCTGTGGACGTTAAGCACCATGTTTACTTACTTACTTACTTACTGAGGAGCGTAACTCAGCTGATGTTCATGTAATCGCTGATACTGCAGCAAAACCTTTGTCGCGACAAAAGTGATACTTGTGGCAGCTCCCGCCAATGATAGAAAACCCTGACTTTTGTCTGCTTTTGGTTTAGCTATGTATAGCTTTTCTTCTTCTTTCTCCATGTAACAAATACGTGCAAAATTAGAATACAATTTTCAACAGATGAGAAGTGATGCGCTTTTGAAATGATTAGTTTTGCGGTCATCTTGGATCATATCCAAGGTTACCGGTTGAGTAAATAATGCTGTATGATATTGTTTTGTTTATTTAACCCGATGCCTTTTACATGACTAAACGAAAGTACGAAGACAACAACGAGAACGAGACACATATTAATAATAATAATACATAAATCACAATTTCGGTCAAACAGTCACCGCTTTGCCTGGCTCTTCTGTCAATGTGTAACCGGTTGTGTGTTCATCTCAATGAAATTCCAACATTGTATTTACAATGTATTTGGTGATTAAATATGGAATTACTAGGCTGAAACATTTTAGTGTCTACTGACTACATGTAATTACTGTGGTCCTAAATAGAGCAACAGTAACTGTCTTACTGTAGTTGTGGTTCCACGCGTACCCTTTTCATGGTGTGTGTGTATGTGTGTGTGTGTGTGTGTGTGTGTGTGTGTGTGTGTGTGTGTGTGTGTGTGTGTGTGAGAGAGAGAGAGAGAGAGAGAGAGAGAGAGAGAGAGAGAGAGAGAGAGAGAGAGAGAGAGAGATTGATTGATTGATTGATTGATTGATTGATTAAACTTTATTTTTCAACGGTGAAGATATTAGCACAAAGGCCGACTCACATATCTGCCGTTGCTACAGTACTACTAATAGCCAAGACATTCACAGTGAAATATTATGATAGAAGGATATAGACAAACACAATAATAATAATATATATGAAACGAGACAGCGACGGCAACGGAAATGATAAAGAAAAGAGAAAACATTTAGGGAAAAAGAGAGAGAGAGAGAGAGAGAGAGAGAGAGAGAGAGAGAGAGAGAGAGAGAGAGAGAGAGAGAGAGAGAGAGAGAGAGAGAGAGAGCTGTGAAAAACAACGGGATCGAAAAGGTAAAAAAACTAACTAAACAACAACAAAAACGCCCTTTTGGGTAATCTACAGAGAGAGCAAGGGAAGGGGAGGGATAAAATTAAGCTTAAGAAAACGACAACAAAGAAAAGGAATCGGATACTAAATGAATTTTTTTATTTTAAAATCTAATAATAAAACCACCACCACAACAATAATGTAAACAAATGTATAGGTAAAAGATATAAAAGTGATATATACATATACACACATACATATACACACATGTATGCACATATTACATACACTCGCTCAGACTCACACACACACACACACACACACACACACACACACACACACACACACACACACACACACACACACACACACACACACACACACGGCAACGATGTGGCAATGAAGTTCTAATTAGCACTGTGATGATAAAAATACACTACCGCTACTACCGCTGATACT
>OY757552.1:1234355-1256868 GCA_963584105.1 Alviniconcha strummeri
GTGAACATGAACAACAGATTCTATAACATGCTGCGCTGCTTCAGGCTACACGGGACTTCCAACTTCCAACTACACCGGACTTCCAACTACAGCAGACTTCCAACTTCCACCAACACTGGACTTTTAACTTCCAACTACACCAGACGTGATTGCAGCAAACATGAGCAACGGACTCTATAATATGCTGAACTGCTTCCAAGTACACCGGACTTCCAACTTCCAACAACACCAGACTTCCAACTTCCACCTACACCAGACTTCCAACTTTCACCTGCACTGGACTTCCAACTTTCACCTGCACCAGACTTCCAACTTCATTGGACTTCCAACTTCCAACTACAATGGACTTCAAACTTCCAACTACACCGGTTTATTCACACTCTGGCAAGTCTTGTGAGGAACCTGCAGGAAGCTGCTGGCATTTTCACTGACTGCTAAACATCTCACTTGCACCGGCTGTTAAACAATGTCTCACTTGCACCAACTACTAAACAACGCCTTACTTGCACCGGCTGTTAAACAATGTCTTACTTGCACCGGCTGTTAAACAATGTCTCACTTGCACCA
This sequence comes from Alviniconcha strummeri, assembly GCA_963584105.1. NCBI lineage: Eukaryota > Metazoa > Mollusca > Gastropoda > Provannidae > Alviniconcha > Alviniconcha strummeri. The sequence goes on from OY757552.1 coordinate 1,234,923, forward strand.
ACTACTAAACAACGCCTTACTTGCACCGGCTGTTAAACAATGTCTTACTTGCACTGACTACTAAACAACGTCTTACTTGCACCGGCTGTTAAACAATGTCTTACTTGCACTGACTACTAAACAACGTCTTACTTGCACCGGCTGTTAAACAATGTCTTACTTGCACTGACTACTAAACAACGTCTTATTTGCACCGGCTGCTAAACAATGTCTTCTTTGCACTGACTACTAAACAACGCCTTACTTGCACCGGCTGTTAAACAATGTCTTACTTGCACTGACTACTAAACAACGTCTTACTTGCACCGGCTGTTAAACAATGTCTTACTTGCACTGACTACTAAACAACGTCTTACTTGCACCGGCTGTTAAACAATGTCTTACTTGCACTGACTACTAAACAACGTCTTATTTGCACCGGCTGCTAAACAATGTCTTCTTTGCACTGACTACTAAACAATGTCTTACTTGCACCGTCTGTTAAACAATGTCTTACTTGCACTGACTACTAAACAACGTCTTACTTGCACCGGCTGCTAAACAACGTCTCACTTGCACCAACTACTAAACAACGTCTTACTCGCACCGGCTGCTAAACAATGTGTCACTTGCACCGGCTGCTAAACAAACTCCGAGTCCTCCCAACCCACAGCCCAGTTTTCTGACTCCCAGAACCAACACCATGCCGCTGCCATCTGCTGAGACTGGCCATACACGCTAATCACGCGTCTGTTTATACAGTGTGATTTAAATAGGGTCAGCGTGTGAAAGCATAATGTATCTATAAAGTACACAATTCCCGCTTCGTGAGACAACTTTAGTTTCCCCTTTTGGTGCCCTGTCTACCACGAGGGCTGAACTGGAATCAGAGCATGGTCGTGACGCAAAGAACGACTTTGCTGGCTTGAGCACTGCACTGCCACAGCATGCCCAGCGCCACCTGGCTAGTGCAAGGGAAATAAGCAGCAGGTGATGTGAGCGTCGTCAAGGCCCAAAATGCACCCTGTGACACCAAACACAGCGATCTGCCGCGAAGTCGCCCTATTCATTATTATCGTGTGGCGTATCATGCGTGAGTCCAAAGCATGGCCAACCACAAGTTGCCCAAACCAGGATCTGGAAAAGAATGAGGCTCAGAACGCTCATGCAGAATCAACACACATGGGAGTTAATTAGCGCAGGAAAGACGTCACACAAGCACAACAACAAAGACCTGATTTGCCTACGGTAACTCTCACCTGGCATGCGAGTAAATGAACACAAGGTACATGAACTCCACCTAGGGTACATCCCAATGCAATGACAAAGAGTTAACTAGTGCTCAAAAGATGTCAAACAAACACGACGAAAAAAGCAGAAGAGTTGACCAGTGTTCAAATGACATTGTACACCACAACAACAAAGAGCTGAGTCACCTACAGTAGCTCTCACTCGGCATGCAAGTAAATGCCACAAGGTACAGATGTACTCTGGTGGAGTTCACGTGCCTTGTATTTACTCCAGACCCAGGTGAGAGTTACTGTAGGCGATTGTGTCTTTGTTGCTGTGTTTCTGTGATGCCTTTCAAGCGCAAACTAACTCCCTCGTGTGTTGATTCTGTCCACAGCAGGAGTGGCAAAGCCTCGTGTGGCTCAACACTTTAGGTCAGGCACCTTCCCTGAGCCAAGGTCTCCCTAGAGCCATACTACAGGGGGCAGTTTGGCAAAGTGGCAAGGCACTAGGCTTGTAAGCATGCAGGCAGACGTCGGTTCCAGTCCGCCATGGGGGTGTTTGCCCATGCGGGGTGTTGGGGTGTTTGTCCATGCAGAGTGTTGGGGTGTTTACCCATACAGGGTGTTGGGGTGTTTACCCATGCAGGGTGTTGGGGTGTTTACCCATACAGGGTGTTTGTCCATGCAGAGTGTTGGGGTGTTTACCCATACAGGGTGTTGGGGTGTTTACCCATGCAGGGTGTTGGGGTGTTTACCCATACAGGGTGTTTGTCCATGCAGAGTGTTGGGGTGTTTACCCATACAGGGTGTTGGGGTGTTTGCCCATGTGGCGTGTTGGGGTGTTTGTCCATGCAGGGTGTTGGGGTGTTTGCCCATACAGGGTGTTGGGGTGTTTGTCCATGCAAGAGTGTTGGGGTGTTTGCCCATACAGGGTGTTGGGGTGTTTGTCCATGCATGGTGCTGGGGTGTTTGCCCATACAGGGTGTTTGTCCATGCATGGTGCTGGGGTGTTTGCCCATACAGGGTGTTGGGGTGTTTGTCCATGCATGGTGCTGGGGTGTTTGCCCATACAGGGTGTTGGGGTGTTTGTCCATGCATGGTGCTGGGGTGTTTGCCCATGCAGCCAGTCTACTGATAGCTGTACAGACAGTGCACTCAATGGTTCAATGTTGCTTTACGTCCACAGGAACCGTAGGCTTATTAGAGACGGGAAGCCCAGGACGTCCACCTCCACTTTCACACAGCTCCTGAGCTCTGAGTGCACTCAAGCATCACATTCAATACTCATACACTGTTACATGCTAGCTCCACTGCATAAAAGAAAACTGCTCAAACACCCAACATTAGCTGAGTATGGGTACAAACTGAAAGGCTTACAGAACACAGCATTTTGACACGCATGTACAGGAATCTGTATTCAGACCTGGTTTTTCTCTAGCCCCCCCACCCCCCACCCCCCTTTTTGTGTGTGTGTGTGTGTGTGTGTGTGTGTGTGTGTGTGTGTGTGTGTGTGTTAAACATCCATAGCACAAGTCCTTGTTTGATGCACAGACACACCCAGTGCATGCATAATGGAAAAATATAATTCCATAATAATGCAAAAAATATAGTTCCATAATAATGCGAAAAATATACATGTACTTGCATAAGTGTTCTCGCTGAAATTGTGAAAGCAAATGGGTATAGAACAGGCGTAACATAGTAAACTTAAACAACAACAAAAAATCCGAGAGATCTTAATATTGAGACACAGTGCATGTATTTTCTGTCATGGAATGCCAATGCCACAATCATCACCCTTACAGGGTACAGATGATTATAGGGCTTCTTTCTTGTTGGGCCAAACATGGTTTCTAGGAGAAATGTCTGTTTAAATGGTTTTTAGGAGAAAAGTCTGTATAAATGGTTTTTAGGAGAAAAGTCTGCATAAACGGTTTTTAGGAGAAAAGTCTGTATAAACGGTTTTTAGGAGAAAAGTCTGTATAAACGGTTTTTAGAAGAAAAGTCTGTATAAATGGTTTTTAGGAGAAAAGTCTGTATAAACTGCCTATACTTCCAGCACCTTGACTGTTCTTTCTTTGTTAACTTCATTACTGTTTCGCGGTCATGCTGCAATAAATAAAATTTAGAGTATAACCAAAGTTAAACATGTGAGTACAGTGCTTGCATTCTTCATCAAAACATCTCCACTGACTGATTCCTAAGTACATCAATTTTTCATTTATCATTTACCAGCGTAAGCAATCTGTGTGCTGGTTGAAAGAGATGTTTTACTCAAAACTGGCCCATCTTTGGTATTGTCTAATTAAAATAATTGATCTTTTTAATCTTTTCTTTGTTTGATCTTGTTTCAGATTGCTGTTTAAATATTTTGTTTTTACTTTAGTAAGACATCTGTAAGTAGTGTAAGAAAAACACTCGTTTCAGTGCACAGTTTCAACTCTAAGAATACACACACAAAATATTGAGGAGAGAGAGAGAGAGAGAGAGAGAGAGAGAGAGAGAGAGAGAGAGAGAGAGAGAGAGAGAGAGAGAGAGAGAGACAGACAGACAGAGAGAGAGAGAGAGACAGACAGACAGAGACAGAGACAGAGAGACAGAGAGAGACAGAGACAGAGACAGAGAGACAGAGAGAGAGAGATAGAGACAGAGTAACAAGCTAAAGTTAGGAATATGGAACTACACTTACAGTTTCACTGCCTGACTACTGCAATGCCAAAAATGTGTACTTATCTGCCCCCCCCCCCCCACACACACACACACACACCCACCCCACCCCGCCCCCTCCAGTCCTTTCTACTTCTGCTGAAAAAATTATGTGAGAGTTGTCCTCCATACACAGACAGGCTCAAGAGAAACAACAGACCGGTAATGCCAGCAGGTGCTTCATTCAAACTTTCTCATTTGGACAATTGTCCACACTAGTGTCTGAGACAGGGCAGCGCTACTAAAGACACCAAACAGAACTGTGAAAAACAAGTGAATGTATATATACATACATACATGTATTTCTAAGGCACACATCAGACAGACATCAATATAAAAACTACCATTTACAGTTGCACTGACTTGAATTATGAATGTCAATCATGAATGTAAACAAACACAAACATTAATGTAGTAAACAAACATAAACTTTAATATAGGCAATGTCAGAGATCAGATAGTCTTCAAACACACCAAATTCTCAATGTAGCCAATATCAGAGATGCAGTCTTCAAACACACCAAATTCTCAATGTAGCCAATATCAGAGATGCAGTCTTCAAACACACCAAATTCTCAGTGTAGCCAATATCAGAGATGCAGTCTTCAAACACACCAAATTCTCAATGTAGCCAATATCAGAGATGCAGTCTTCAAACACACCAAATTCTCAATGTAGCCAGTGTCAGAGATCAGATGGTTTTCAAACTCCCCACCCCCCTCCTCCCCCAACCCATGCTCCCCCCACCCGCCTCCCAACAACAAATTCCTGCCATAAATATGTCCCGGGTCTCTTTCCGTCTCTTTTGATCTGGCCTGGAGGAGAGAGGCGTGGAAAGAGGAAGCGCTAGACAATCTTCCTTGAAAAGATGAGAAAGGGCCATCATCAGTCAGACAAAATCTGGAACCGTTTCAAAGGTGACATTGGGGAAACTGCTGAGAGATGGGGTGAAGCGCATATGGGCTTTTCTGAGCGCGTAGATACCATCTTGAACTGAAGTCTTTTTGTTGCTCACAGTGGGATAATTACGTAAGTTTAGTGTGTGACTCTGACACGGACAGTGCGTTTACACTGTGACTCTGACACTGACAGTGCGTTTACACTGATTTCTTGTTTGAGGGGTTGGAAATGTGTGTACCCATGTGGCCTTTGCAGTAAGTAAGTAAGTAGATTGGTGTTTTATGCCCAGTCAATCAGGGCGTTTGGACTTTGCCAGGAACACAAGGAAGCAACATGGCTGATTCCAAGACGTGTGTGGTTCCCTTGCTGCACAGCTTGACTACACAGGGAAAATGATGCTAAGAGAGCTGACAGACTGCAAATATTCCACAACTCTGGTGCGGAGAGACAAAATGGATACAGGCTTTACAAGTAAGTAAATTGGTGTTTTACGCCCAGTCAACAAGTGTGGTTATATCAGGGCGATATATGCTTCACAAACACCTTTTGCTTTTTTAATTTAGTAATTAATTCATTTAATTTTGTCTGTTTGGTACCATTTAGTCTGTTCACATCTGAATGAAAAGTTCTGCTTTTTGTTGTTGTTGTTGCCTTTTCTCTTTGCTGTATATGTAGCTGAATATACCAAAACTCCATCAAAGGGTTGTTTACATTTTGAGAAGGATAAGCATGCAAGAATTCTGACAGTCACAAATCATTGTATAGTGCAAAACCAATAAACAAAATAAGGCCTAAAGAGTTTGCGTCAAATAAACAAACAAGGGAGTTAATCAGCACTTGAAAGACATCACACAACTACAAGAAAACAAAACCTGCGTTGCTTACAGTAACTCATACCTGGCGTGCAAGCAAACACAAGGTGCACAAACTCCACCAGAGGTGCATATTCTACTTTTATTGAGGCCGTACCTTCAGCGGTGTTTACATACCATGCATTTACTCGCATGCCAGGTGAGAGCTACCGAAGGTGACTCGGGTCTTTGTTGTTACATTCATATGATGCCTTGAGCATTAGTTAACTCCCTTGTTTGTTGATTCAGAAAGTCTAGTGCTGAAGGCGATGCCTCCTGGTTCGTAAAGAGAATCTCAGTGTGTGGTGACAGCAGGCTGACACAGACCCTCACAACCCGGCTGAGCTACAAAGAAAACAGCATTTGAGCAGCAAAATGTCGCGCTGAAAGTGGCCACGAGCAGATACAGAAGCAGAAACAGTGCAAAGTCCTGCGATCACGCTGAGGCATAAAACATTCAGCTCACAGTCGCGTGCACTTTCTCTTTGAAAGACTCTTCCACAGGACTGCCACCTTACAGTGCAAGGTCAATGAAACACACGAACAAGGCAGTCAGGCAGGCAGACAAAAGAGCAGACAGACAGACAGACATATGGGCAGAGAGACAGACAAACTAGGCAGGCAGACTGACAAACCAAGCGAAAAACAAGGTAGACATGTAAGTTCACACTTGGTGCGGACCTCCTCTTTTTAAACCCATTCTTACTCAGGACTGCAGCCTTGTAACGCACAGACTATGAGAGACGCGAGACAGACACAGAGGCAGGCAGGCAGGCTGGCAGACAGACAAAAACTGACAGGGAACATGAGAGCGGAGTCAAGACCCTGATCATGGAGAAGTGTGTATAATTATATGTAGATTATTGCAGTTTTTAGTGCTCCCTGGATTCATGAGCATAATTATACAAATAACGTAAATATTTGTAAGTCAGCACCTAAAAAATCAAACAAGGGCACACAGACACATATGCAAGTGAATGCGCACACCCGCACACAGGCATACACACCCACCCACACACACACATGCTTACACTCACAGATATGTAATTGAATAGCAAAGCACCAAATGAGCTAATTTTAGAGCCAAACCAAACAGCAAACAATTCCGTGTGATTCAGTGAGTGCTGTCTCCATTGTGACCTGACAAGTCTGCGAACAAACTGGACGTAGAAGCCAACGGTTTGGTCCCGTTTCCACCACGACAAACTTTACGTCACACCAAATCTGTTCCTCCATCCCTTTTTCCCCATTTACATTCATCATTAATTGTACACATCCTTTTTACTGCTACATTTATCATTGTATGGTACACATCCTTTGCTACTCCAGCTACTCTAATTGTGGTACAGCACATTCACTTCCTTTTGCCTCTCATTAACAGTTGGGTAGACATTTCCATCACGTCCTCACCTAGGACTTCCCCAGGCCGTTCATGGTCACTTTTCACAGCAACACCAGCTTTTTCTCCTGTTCAAGTACTGAGCTGGGAGCCTCTTACCAGGGACACCCAGCATAATCTGCCCTGCCTTCATGCAGAACCAACTCCACAGCGGTGGTCGGCTAAACCCAAAGAGCCAAGGTCAGTGGGTGAGGAGGCACTTTCAGCCTGTTGTTGCCTCACTGCGTGTTGCCTCCCAGTCACACACACACATGTATGCATGCACACACACACACACACACACACACACACACACACACACACACACACACACACGCACACACACATGCAATACACACATACACACACACAACAGGTGACAGGGCTCGGTCCACACTAGTGTCTGAGATGATATGTTTTGTTCCATTCCTCCATCTGGGGTGACATCTTTTAGTCAGCTCTTTCCATCTGGGGTGACATCTTTTAGTCAGCTCTTTCCATCTGGGGTGACATCTTTTAGTCAGCTCTTTCCATCTGGGGTGACATCTTTTAGTCAGCTCTTTCCATCTGGGGTGACATCTTTTAGTCAGCTCTTTCCATCTGGGGTGACATCGTTTAGTCAGCTCTTTCCATCTGGGGTGACATCGTTTAGTCAGCTCTTTCCATCTGGGGTGACATCGTTTAGTCAGCTCTTTCCATCTGGGGTGACATCGTTTAGTCAGCTCTTTCCATCTGGGGTGACATCGTTTAGTCAGCTCTTTCCATCTGGGGTGACATGTTTCAGCCCACTCTTCCGCCTGGGGTGATATGTTTTGGTCCACACCTATGACTGTGATGACACATTTTGGCCCACTCTGCCATCAAGGATGACACGTTTTGGTCCACTCTTCTGTCAGTGATGACCTGTTTTGGTCCCCTCTTCCATCAAGGAGGATACATTTTGGTCCACTCTTCTGTAAAAGATGACACATTCTGGTCCACATCTGTGCCTGGGAGGCCATGTTTTGGTCCACACCTGTGACTGGGATGACACGTTTTGGTCCACACTTGTGTCTGTGAGGACCTGGTCCACACCTGTGACTGGGATAACACATTTTGGTCCACACCTGTGACTGGGAGGACATGTTTTGGTCCACTCATGTGACTGGGAGGACATGTTTTGGTCCACACCTGTGACTGGGACGACACATTTTGGTCCACACCTGTGACTGGGAGGGCACGTTTTGGTCTACACCTACAACTGGCACCTGGGATGACCTGTTTTGGCCCACTCTTCCATCTGGGATGACCTGTTTTGGCCCCCTCTTCTGTCTGGGATGACCTGTTTTGGCCCCTCTTCTGTCTGGGATGACCTGTTTTGGCCCCTCTTCCATCTAGAATGACCTGTTTTGGCCCCCTCTTCTGTCTGGGATGACCTGTTTTGGCCCCCTCTTCTGTCTGGGATGACCTGTTTTGGTCCACACCGCTGCCCCTTGCAAAGTTCAAAAACACAGTCTGAGCAGGCCACCAACTCTTGCCAGGGAGTGTGTGTTCCCCATCATGCCTCAGAGAGGCTGTGACTCCACCTTCAGTGCTGGGGAAGAACAAGGCATCTGCCCTCCACTCCACCCATGGGTGGACATGAGTGGGTCTGGCTCACAGCCAAGCAAACCAGCCAGCGAAAGACTGGCACCTGGTTTTGAATGCTCAGTCAACAGCAAGAGCAGAATGGACAAAATGCTGATGAAGTGAGAGATGAATGCTGATGAAGTGAAAGACGAATGCTGCATTGTTTCATTCACCTGTCCTTTGCAAGGAAATGAGCATGCAGCCAGGCACAAGTGCAAAATGTTCCTGAGCCTTATTTCTTTTTGTTCTTTTCCTTTTCTTGAAATTTCTCCCATGTGTCAGTGGTTTTTTTATATTTTTCTGTATGTCTTCTAGTTTCTTTCACATCCGTTTCAAATCAGAGTTCCTGTTTTTGTCCTGTGTTTGTATCCTTTGGTCCTGTCTCTCTCACTCGTAATCAAGAATTAGCCTTGCATTCTTTGTTCCAAACCAGTCTCTTCCACTCCTAAAGAACTGGCCTTGCATTCTTTATTCCAAACCAGTCTCTTACTCCTTCACAAGAACTGGCTTTACCTTTGTTCCAAACCAGTCTCTTTCACTCCTTCTAAAGAAATGGCTTTGCATTCTTTGTTCCAAACCAGTCTCTTTCACTCCTTCTAAAGAACTGGCTTTAACTTTGTTCCAAACCAGTTTCACTCCTTCTAAAGAACTGGATTTGCATTCTTTGTTCCAAACCAGTCTCTTCCACTCCTAAAGAAATGGCTTTGCATTCTTTGTTCCAAACCAGTCTCTTTCACTCCTTCTAAAGAACTGGCTTTGCATTCTTTGTTCCAAACCAGTCTCTCACTCCTTCTAAAGAGTTGGCTTTGCATTCTTTGCTCAAAACCTCTCTTACTCAATATCAAGAACTGGCTTTGCTTTCTTTGTTCCAAACCAGTCTCTTTCACTCCTTCTAAAGAACTGGCCTTGCATTCTTTGTTCCAAACCAGTCACTTTCACTCCTCAGGAACTGGTCTTATCCTCTTTATTCTATACCAGTCTCTCACTTCTTATCAAGAACCGGCTTTACCTTTGTTCCAAACCAGTCTCTCACTCCTCTTCAAGAACTGGCCTTGCCGTCTGTCTGACTGTCCTGTTTCTTCTGCTCCTCTATGGTACAGAGACTAGTTTTGCGTTTGGCCGAGGGCGAGTCCGTCGTGGTCGAGTCGGAGGCCTTGTCTTTGTAGACCTTGTCCTTGGCTTGGTGGTAGAATTCCACGGCACTGCCCTGCAGCTCGTGTGGCGCCGCCATGCCATGCTCCACGTGCAGTAGCAGTGCCTCGCACAGCTGGTTCACCTCCGCAAATGTCGGTCTGCATGAGAACCACAGAGAGAAATATTTTTTAATAATCAACAATTAAAGTATTTATAAAGTGCAAAAGTATTCTAAGCACGAACATGCACATGCGCGCACACACGTACACACACACATACATGTTCGCATGTGCACATACACACACCCACACATACACCCCCCCCCCCCCACACACACACACACACACTGCAAATCAAACAGAAAAGATCTAGTCCCACTCTTGGAGGTTCAAGAGATGGGTCTTCAGATCATACTTTAAAGTACCCATAAATTGTTTTAATGAGAAGTGGTAGAAAGCTCCAGACAGAAGAACCACAACCAGAAAAACCACGATCACTTTTTATCATGCACTTCCAGAATGGAAGTTTCAGGAGCCAGTGGAACGCAGAAAAACACAGTCACCTTTCATTGTGCACTTCCTGAATGGAAGTTTGAGGAGCCAGTGGAACACATAATAATAATAATAATGGACATTTCTATGGCGCATGATCCTTAGCAAGATCTAGGGCACAATGCGCCGTACAAAAAACTGCAGAAAAATGTATAAACACATACAATGGACAATATTTTTTTATAAGAAAAAAAAAGAAAAAGGTTTCGGCCTATACGCCCGCCAACCACGCAAGAATTTACATACAGGAATTTCAGTAAATAAACCAAAGTTGCCAGTAACCAAATATGACCAAACTCTGATTTTAGCACACATGTATGATACAAGTAGATATACTGCAAATACAAAAAAGTACAGCGGGATATGACCGAGACTGAGAAGAAGACTACCGCTGTACATCAGACAGAAATGTAAGGGTGCAGGCCGTGACGGCTTAGAATTTCACTGCAACCCACAGGCCTGAGTCCAGCTAACTCACCGTTTGTCGGGCTCCAGCTGTGAGCAGAGGACGGCCAGCATCAGCAGCGGCTCGGGGCAGTGCTGACAGAACTTCTTGTGGAACAGGTCCACGTTCAGGCCAAAGTCCACGCAGCGCGGCAAGTCCTCGGGGTCCGCTGACACCCGCGCGATGATCTGAAACAATGCAACCAGGGTGTGGCTGAAATATTTGTTTCCAAAACTGCAACCAGGGTGTGGTTGAAATATTTTTTTCCAAAACTAACAGTAAATGATACCATTTGATTCATTCTGTGTAACACCTTGCTTTACTGAGGAAGGTTCAGGATGAAAGAGTCCCAAAGTTCAGTTTGTTCAAAATAGTACCTGTGTGCTCCGAGAGCCCATGCAGAGGCACCTAATTAATATTATATCGTCAATAAACACAACATCAAATTTGATGGAAGTCTTTCATTTCTAATTATTCTTCATCAGTAGCTTCATTAGCAAGGACTAGTAACCACAGATTTTGACTGAATCTAAACTACAATCCTTGTATAATGAAAGTTTTTGAGGGGTGAGTGAACAACTGCTGGTGAGGTTGATGACAAAACAGAACAGCTCCAGAGAAGCAGTCTGACCTACACGATGACACACAAAGAAAATGAAATTGGAAATGATTATTTCATTTTCTCTGTGTGTCGTCATGTAGGTGAATATGTTTCTCTGGAGCTGTTCTGTAAACATTTTTGAGTCCGAGTCTGAGTCTGAATCTGAGTTTGAGTGAGTCTGAGTCTGAATCTGAGTTTGAGTTTGTGTCTGAGTCTGAGTTTGAGTCTGAGTTTGAGTCTGAGTCTGAGTTTGAGTTTGAGTTCTCTCACCTCGCACACCATGATGCCGTAGGAGAAGACGTCAACTTTCTCGTCGTACACAGCACCGTTGAGCATCTCGGGCGCCATCCAGTAGGGGTTGCCCACCACCGTGTGGCGCTTTTTGCGCTGGAAGCGCTTCTTGCTGGACCGTCCATTCTTCTCCTTCTCCATGCGGAACACTTCAGGGTGTCTGGGTAAGATCTTGGCCAGCCCAAAGTCGGCCACCACCACCGTCTGATCCTGTGATGGGAGAGAAGGAAATGCTGGATGTCAGCTTTGTGTGTTTGGTGAATAATTAGCCAGGCTGTCCTTTCTCCATCTGCTGCTTGCTAGATTTGCTTGTGTTCATAGGTGTGTGCTGGCATACATGAACTCACAGACACACATGCATGTACACACACACAAACACACACACACACATATGCATACACACACAAATACATACATACACACACATGGACACACACACACGCACATGCATGCCCCCTCACACACACACACACACATGTGCCTGCATACATACATACACACACACATGCATACACACACACACACATGCCCCCCCACACACACAGACCCACACATGCAAACACACATGCACCACACAAAGTTCTCAAGAAAAAATCACCTTGTAGTCTCTGTCTTGCAGACATGTATATAAATCACCACCATCTATACCAGCTACAAAATTACTAAGGGAAAATGTATACACACATTAACCACATGTGCACACACATACCACCACCACCACAATCTACATATCACACACATACCCCCCCCCCCTCACACACACACACACCACCACCACCACCACCACCACCACACACACACTCTTAGACACAGAAGGAAACTTCACATACCCGTCTGATGAAACAGTTGCGTGAGTTCAGGTCTCGATGGATGATGTTCATGGAATGAAGGTAGCACTGAAACATTGAAGGGAGCAAAGCTTAATACTAGCAGTAACCAAACACACAAATGGTTCAAAAGAATGCTTATTTATTAGGACAAAACACAACATCCAAATTTTCAGGGTAATCCCTTAAACAATGGTAAACCGGTGAAAAACAACGAAACAAATGAGATGGAGAGCTAAGACACTTATCTATTTTGGGCCGAGCTATGTTGCTTCTGTGTGTCCAGTGCTTGGAAGCAAACAGGAACACTTCCCACCGCAACTAATCCCACGCTTCTCACCAAACAAATCTGAATTTATGGATCTGCGTTGTTATGCCCCCACCCTCCCCCCAACCTTCCCATAAGTCTGTTCACGGAGTTTAACATCCTATCAACCACACAGGGTCACCCCAGGACAAATCACACATGCAAACTTTTTTCACACCAGTTCAAAACACAAGTCGCTAAATCACACGCTTTTTGCTGTACCACAGCTGCACCGGACCGTGACCACACCGCCAACAGCAAACGCAGTAAGTAAGTAAGTCAGTTGGTGTTTTAGGCCCAGTCAACCAGCAAATGCAGTCAAGTCAAAAACAGTCAACAACAACAACAAGCGCGTCTCAGACTTTACACTTCACCTGCCTACAATGGACACAATGATCACACTCAGCAGACACGAACCCCCAAAGTGTAGTGTGCGGACTCAACAGAGGCTTCAAACTTTATAAAACCAAAGTCAACTTAAGTCTAATGGACTCTTACAATACCCAATATCATATCTTTTGGAGCCTGTTCATATCCTGCGGACACTCAATACAAAAACCTGCATCAACTGGCTGGGATGATTCGCATGGACGCTCAATAAAAAAAAAAATCACACTCGCTTTCCGGCACCTTCCTCCAAACTCTGCCAGATTTGTTACGCCACTGAAGGGGCACTCTTTATCTCCGCACAGCTGTCCAGCGACGTGGTCAGCGTCCTATAAAGGTCTGGGTACTAATATGACTGTAGAAGTAAGCTAGTGCCCAAGCACGCACATAAACATGAGATGCATCCACCCTGGGTAAAAAAAAAACAGTTGTCTCAATTCAAACGATTTTGGTTTTATTTGAGCTGGCATTAGCTACATGGTCCGTTATAAAGCAAACATCGGATATAATCTGAGTTGTTTGTAACAAGCTTACTACTGTTTGAGCACCAACAAAAAACTGTTCGTTAGCTGACAGTTTTCTGGACCCTATGACGTAACTAAATATGGCAGTGGTTGAAGGAAGGATGTCGTAAACCGGTGCTTGGAGTTCGTACAGAAACCTGCATCCATTGGTTGTGACAATGAGCAAGGTGACCTATTTTATTTCCCAGGCCAACATAGAAAAATGCATTAGCCAACCTAGGTGACGTCAAAATTCTCAACCTCAGCATCATTACAAGGGAGACCACTCAGATATCACCGGCTAACCAGAACAACACAGTAAATGCGGAGACTGGGCAGAAGCTCCAGCTACCTACCATTCCAGCCGAGATGTCGTTGACGTACTTGACACGCTGGACCCATGATAGCTCGATGGAATGATCCATCAGGATTTCAGACAACGTCCCACCATCAATGTACTCTGCAACCAGCACAGAAACGTCAGGTAAACAAAGGTGGGTATATCAATGGAGAGATCCATCAGGATTTCAGACAACATATCGCTTTCAGTGTACACTGTAACTAACAGAAAAGTCAGGTAAACACAGGTAGGTTGTGGAGTGATCCATCAGGATTTCAAACAATGTATTGCCATCAGTGTATTCTGCAACTAGCACAGAAGAGTCAGGTAAACACAGGCAGGTATACAAATGGGTGAAACGATGTACAGGTACATAGCCAGCCAACCTGTCATGTGTACAAAACCAGCAAGCACAACCTGCCCTGTGTACATAACCAGCACAACCCACCCAGTGTACATCATCAGCACAACCTGTCCTGTGTACATTAACCAGCAAGCACAACCTGTACTGTGTAGATTAACCAGCAAGCACAACCTGTCCTGTGTACATTAACCAGCAAGCACAACCTGTCCTGTGTACATTAACCAGCAAGCACAACTTGCCCAGTGTACATAGTCAGCACAACCTGTCCTATGTAGATTAACCAGCAAGCACAACCTGTCCCGTGTACATTAACCAGCACAACCTGTCCTGTGTACATTAACCAGCAAGCACAACCTGTCCTGTGTACATTAACCAGCAAGCACAACTTGCCCAGTGTACATAGTCAGCACAACCTGTCCTATGTACATTAACCAGCATGCACAACCTGTCCTGTGTGCATTAACCAGCAAGCACAACCTGTCCTGTGTACATTACCCAGCAAGCACAACCTGTCCTGATAACATTAACCAGCAAGCACAACCTGTCCTGTGTACATTAACCAGCAAGCACAACCTGTCCTGTGTACATTAACCAGCAAGCACAACCTGTCCTGTGTACATTACCCAGCAAGCACAACCTGTCCTGTGTACATTACCCAGCAAGCACAACCTGTCCTGTGTACATTAACCAGCAAGCACAACCTGTCCTGTGTACAAAACCAGCAAGCACAACCTGTCCTGTGTACATTAACCAGCACAGCCTGCCCTGTGGACAACCTGCTGATCCAATGACCAGATACCAAGCAGTACTGGATGTATAAATTTATGCACTTGGAATGTGAAACTGGTAATTTATTTACTTGTCTATGGCCTGAGGTTTGAGGATGTTGTACACAGGGCAGGTCGTGTGCTGGTTATGTACACAGGGCGTGCTGTGCTGGTTATGTACACAGGGTGGGCTGTGCTGGTTATGTACACAGGGTGGGCTGTGCTGGTTATGTACACAGGGTAGGTTGTGCTGGTTATGTACACAGGGCAGGTTTCACAGGGCATGTTGTGCAGGGCAGGTTTCACAGGGCATGTTGTGCGGGGCAGGTTTCACAGGGCATGTTGTACAGGGCAGGTTTCACAGGAAGTGTAATGCAGTACAGACACAGCAAAGAACACTTAGCCACTGACCTGTGACCATGTTCAGCTTCTTGTCGCGGTACAGCACCCCAAGGAACCGCAACACGTTGGGATGGTCCAACTTCCGCAGCACCGACACCTGAAAGCAGCGTGCATGCAGTGAGACACCAAAACAGGCATCTGGAGCTGGAAGCTACAAAACAACACTTAAACAACAATTAAATGATGAAAAATGAGACGGAGAGCTAATGATTGTCATGCCAACATTCTTTCAAGCACTGGACATAACTCACCCCAAAATGATAAGTGGGTCAGCTCTCCATCTCATTTTTCACCGTTTAACTGTTGTTTAAGTGTTGCTTTGTAGCTTGACAAAGGGGACTACCCTGAAAATGTGCAGGTTGTGTTTTGTCCAAAAATAAATAGCATTCTTTCGAACATTTTATGTGTCTGGATCTGGTTTTAGAACACTAGCAGTCATTCTTGTTCCCATTTGTTAATCAACAAAATTGCCCTCTTCTAAAGCTGTGTAGGCCGCACATGTTTTAAAATGTCCTGCAGAAGTTTTCAGTCATTTTCTCCAGGAAAGCCAGCAACGGCGCCATGCCCACTCTGCCTTTCTGGCATGAGTGAGTGATTTCTGCACACACCTGCTACAAGATACAAGACAACTTTATTAAATCCATTGTGGAAAGTACATCACACCTGTCAACCCATACAGTTTGCTGGAATAAAATACATTTTCTTCTTTATTTTGGGGAGATATGGCCATATTGGAAAATGGATACAGGAAAAACGTAATTTTCATGAGATTTTGTTTTTGCTTTAAACTGAGCAAAAAGACTGAAAAACTGTTGAATAAGCAGCTGACACATGCCATCGCCAAATGCACAGACTGGCCTAGTGCAATAGGCTAAGAAATCTCCTTGGAAATGAGATTTGAAGCCGTGCATGTGTATTTTGCACACATTGCTTCTTCCTTCCGCCGCCACACGTGCCAGCTGGACTTTCAAAACGCAGCGGCCACCAGCGAAAAATCAAAACACCCCGGCCTGCGTAAGGGAAATACAGCTTCACAAACGCTGGACAGGTTCACTCCCAAAAGGGGTTGACAGCTATGAATTACATGGTCTGGGGGGTTCTTTTCTTCTTCTGCTTGATTCCAATCATGCAGAAACAATCGTGCTTTTTGAATATATCCAAAATGCAGCGTCTGGTTAATTAAGAAGAATCTTTTTGCGGTGTTCATTGGAATTCACCAGTCTGAAGCAGCTACGTAGCAAGAAACTGTGGCCGGCTTACTTCATGCAGAAAGCTTTTCTGGGCCTCCTCGTCGAACTTGAAGAGCTCCTTGATGACCATGACCTCCCCGGTTACCTTGTGCGTCACCTGTCAAAGGTCACAACTCTGCATTATCAGACATCCCCACACAGGCAACAATGTCACTGATGTTGTTTTGGTTTAGTAAATGTGACTGATGTCGATTCTAACAGCACATATAAGGAATTTTGGTACTGCTGATGATTTTATTTTTTACTGTATCTGTCCACAGAAGAAGACTGACTCCAGTGCATGACTACCACAAACATCCCCCCCCCCACCCCCCCAGTATTCCAAGTCAACCAGCCATTCCTCACTGGACAGCTGGTCCAATGTTACCATGGATAACACAAGATACACAACACCCACCCACACACCACACCACAGCCACTGACCGGAACTGACTGTCCAAAGAAACCTGACCCTACCAAGTGCCAATTAATGACGGCACCAACACAGAACACCCACCCCACCCAGTCATCAGAACTGCCTGTCCACAAACATACAATACCCACCCCACCCACTCATAACACCCACCCCACCCACTCACAACTGCCTGTCCACAAAACACAGAACACCCACCCCACCCCCTCACCACAACTGCCTGTCCCCACCCATGCTGAACACCCACCCACCCACGTAGAACCCCCCACCCCCACCCACTCACAACTGCCTGTCCACAAACTCAGAACACCCACCCCACCCACTCACCGGAACTGCCTGTCCCCACCAATGTAGAACACCCACCCAGCCACTTAGAACACCCATCCCACCCACTCACCAGAACTGCCTGTCCACAAACACAGAATGCCAACACCACTCACTCAGAACACCCATCCCACCCATTCATCAACACTGTCCACAAACACAGAGCACCCACCCCACCCACTTAGAACACTCATCCCACCCACTCACCAGCACTGTCTGTCCACAAACAGAACACCCACCCACTTAGAACATCCATTCCACCCACTCACCAACACTGTCCACAAACACAGAGCACCCACCCCACCCACTTAGAACATCCATTCCACCCACTCACCAACACTGTCCACAAAGAAAATCCACCCCACCCACTTAGAACACCCATCCCACCCACTCACCAGCATTGCCAATCCATGAACACAGGAAACCCACCCCACCCACTTAGAACACCCACCCCACCCACTCACCAACACTGCCTGTCCACAAACACAGAACACCCACCCCAACCACTCTGAACACCCACCCCACTCACTCTGAACACCCACCCCACCCACTCTGAACACCCACCCCACCCACTCACCAGCACAGCCTGTCCGAAGAAGCCAGAGCCCAGAACCTTGCCGTGGATGAGGTCAGAGGCGCGGAAGACCCGGTGGTCCTGCGAGTGGGTGTGGAAGGAGGCCGAGCGGCCCAGGTCCATGCTCTTTTGTCGCGAGGGGGGCACCGGGGACGGGGACTTGCTGCGACGGCGTGATGGGCTGTGTCTGAGGAACAGACCGGGACTGTGCACAGCATCTTTAATACATGCCATCTCTGTAGGAAAATGCTGTCTGAGGAAGAGGTCAGGACTGTGCACAGCATCTTTAATACATGCCATCTTGTGGGAAAATGCTGCCTGAGGAAGAGGTCAGGACTGTGCACAGCATCTTTAGTACATGCAATCGAGCGGGAAAATGCTGCCTGAGGAAGAGGTCAGGACTGTGCACAGCATCTTTAATACATGCCATCTTGTTGCAAAATACTGTCTGAGGAAGAGGTCAGGACTGTGCACAGAATCTTTAATACATGCAATCGAGCGGGAAAATGCTGCCTGAGGAAGAGGTCAGGACTGCACAGCATCTTTAATACATGCCATCTTGTTGCAAAATACTGTCTGAGGAAGAGGTCGGGACTGTGCACAGCATCTTTAATACATGCCATCTTGTTGCAAAATACTGTCTGAGGAAGAGGTCAGGACTGTGCACAGAATCTTTAATACATGCAATCGAGCGGGAAAATGCTGTCTGAGGAAGAGGTCAGGACTGCACAGCATCTTTAATACATGCCATCTTGTTGCAAAATACTGTCTGAGGAAGAGGTCAGGACTGTGCACAGCATCTTTAATACATGCCATCTTGTGGGGGAACTACTGTGGGGGTGAGAGGGACTGCGAGATTACCACCATGCACAGCAACCTTAACACATACATCTTGTGTGGAAATGTACCCATTATATAAAATGAAATGTACCCTGGCCCTGAATAACAGTGAACACTTCTAAAGCATCCAGCTTTGTGTGCTGCCATGTCCATTTAACCCTTTCACTGCCGTGCTTGCCTTGCTGTCACTCGGAAAATGACCAACAAAAATGCCAAATCTGAAATCATTAAAGCTTTTTTCCCCACGTTCGCATAAGCAGGTGAAAGGATTTCTATCAGAATGTGCAGTACTGAAAGCAGACTTGTTAGAGGACCACCAAATATACTGTTTTCAGGTGTGAATGTGTGTGCGTTTTAGCCTGGAAGTTTTACAGGCTGGAGCAGTGACGGGGTTAAAGAAACCGCTCAAGTGTCATCAAGGTACACGAGGCGCACATCATTTAGGAACAGCTGCTCCAAGTTCAACTGTTGGCACAATATCCACAACAGCTAAGGGCAGAGCAGTGAACGCTGCCTCAGTTTTTACCACTGTTTTTCTTCCTCAGCACATGCGTGTGTGTGCAAGCCTGAGAGCTTTTATGTGTTCATCTAAAAGATTACATACTCATACCGTACCCCCCGCCCCCCCCCCCCCCCCCCCCCCCCTCCAACATCTCCATGAAATATGGAAGGAATGACGACTACAGTGCTGTCCAAATCGGAAGCTTCACCTTGAACAAGTTAAAGACAGGAGAGAAAATTCTAGTCAGTGATGAATGAAGAGCCCAAATCCAGTGGCAAGCGCATAAATAAACAGAATAAATAATAATACTGTACTCATTTATGTGCTATTTCTCCAAACTGGAGCACACAGCCCATTGCAAAGCAAAGAACCAAAACTCAGTCAAGACAAACTTACACCTCCATACACCCACACACCCATGCATAACACCCACACCCATGCAGCAAGCACACATGCACGCACACACACACACACACACACACACACACACACACACACACACACACACACACACACACACACGGAGCCTACAGAATAACTTGAAAAGAGTTGATACTTCAAAGATCATTTGAAAGATGTGAGTTTGCTTGATGATCTTACTTTGAGAAACTCTAAACTTTGTGAGGATCTAAAAGAGATGTTCGAACCCCAGACACTGACAGCAATCCCCCAATGCCACCTACCCCCGTGCTCTGAGGGACGCCTTTGGCCGCAGCCGGACCGGTGTGTCGTTGATCATCACAGACTTCTCTCCCTCTGACGCTGGGCTGTTTTCGCTGATAGATGAGGAAGGGGTGGAGGGGGTGGAGGTGGTGGTGGAGGTGGGTGGGGTGCTGGGGGTGATAGAGATGGGGGTGGGGGGTGGGTCAGCCTCTGTGTTGACCCGAAGGGGCGACAAGTCTCGCTCGATTGTGATCTGAACGGAGTCCTTGGAGTTGAGCAGTGCATCAACCTGGGAATGAGAAATCACACTTAAAGACGGTCGCCCGACATTCAGAGACAAGACAATAATCTGATAGTCTGACAGAGCAGAGAGTCAACCTGGGAATGAGAAATCACACTTAAAGATAGTCGCTTGAGAGTCAGATACTAGACAATTATCTGACAGTCTGACAGAGCACAGAGTCAACCTGGAATAAGAAATCACAATTAAAGATAGTTGCTCGACAGTCAGATACTAGACAATCATCTGACAGTCTGACAGAGCACAGAGTCAACCTGGGAATGAGAAATCGCGTTTAAAGACGGTCACCTGACAGTCAGATACTGTGGTGATCCAAACAATCATCTGACAGCCTCACAGAGCAGAGAGTCAACCAAGGAATGGGAGATTGTGTTTAAATGAAAGACAGTCACTGAGAGTCAGAACCTGCAGTGATCTAGACAATCATCAGAGAGTCTAACAAAGCAGAGCGTCAACCTGGGCACGAGAAACAGCATTTAAAGACAGTCACTTCATCTGTCACCAAGTCTTTGGGAGTATCACCTCTAATGGCTCAATTTCTACACACCTTACAAATACACTGCCACGATCCAGAGAATCATCTGAGAGTCTGACATTGCATTAAGATACCGTCATGATTCAATCTGGGCAGAGCCTTGCATGTGAAGCTAAACCTTCCAATCCAAAATCACACTGACAAAAATTAGACCTTGAGGCTGAGGAATAACTACTGACCTCGGCACCAGGGAATCAGAAACTGAATCACACATGCTGTGATGGTCACCCAAGAATTGGATATTGTGTTTGGGTGCTGCAGTGACTTTACACACAGTCCTTAGCTGGCCGGTGCAATGCATGATCTGATCCTGATTATAGGTATTCAGACTGTAATTTACCTTGTCTGAGTGCAGAGGATGTAATTATCATCTCTCAAGGAATGTGCCCCACTAGTCACTCTGAAGGTTTTGCATGGAATCAACTTGTCTTTCAATGCGAATTTGGCAAAAACACAGCAGCCATGCTTTGACTTTTTTCTCCTTTTTTTATTATTTATTTTTTGCAAGGACTACTCATTCTGATGTTCTGATTGGCTGATACTAATTCTGATGTTCTAATTGGCTGCTAGTCATTCTAACATTCTGATTAGCTGATACTAATTCTGACGTTCTGATTGGCCAATATTAATTCTGATGTTCTAATTGGCTGATACTAATTCTGATGTTCTGATTGGCTGATACTTAATTCTGATTGGCTGATACTGATTCTGGTGTTCTGATTGGCTTATACTAATTCTGATTGGCTGATATTAATTCTGATGTTCTGATTGGCTGATACTGATTCTTATGTTCTGATTGGCTGGTCTGCAGTGCTTAGGTGACTGGCAGCACGACTCCCTCAATAAGCACTAGTCTTTGGGAGTACCACACTTAATGCGCAGTCTTGACAAACCTTACAAACACACTGCTCTAGGAACGATGCTGTCTCTGTGTAAAACTGCCAGAGCTGTCGCCCATTTTAGAACTGAGGG